>NDGN011472872.1:0-13470 GCA_002564285.1 Tympanoctomys barrerae
GATGGCTCAGTAGGATAAGCGCTTAACTGGCAAACACAAGGATCTGAGTTCAATCCCCGGTTCAAAAAAAAATTGTGGGAAAGCTTTCAGATGTGTATTTTACTTATGTGCTGGTCATTTTAGACACAGGCTACATTCCACATCGCTGTTGCCTCAGGGAAAATCATTACATAAGAGAGCTAAAAAGCTTGCCAACAGTTGAGGCCTAGAACTGAGGACCCTTAAAGCCAGAAAGCATCTGAAAGCCTCTCTGGTCAAGTACCTTCTTTTACATTAGAGGCAACGATTACCCACAGCAGCACAGAGCAGGTTGGCCAAGGTCATGTCACCACAAGAGCCACTAAGACTGGAACTCAACATTCAGAGTCTGCCTGCTGCACCTGAAGGGACAGGAGAGGAGGAGATGGAGGACAGGAGAGGTGTAAAGAGAGAGGAAGGAGACAGCCGTGGTGAGGCTGCATGCTGAAACCAAGTTCAAGGTGAGGGCTGAGCGGCACTGACTCACTCTTGGGCAGCAGCCCCTGCAGGCCTCGCAGCTTGCTCGGTCCTTTCTGCCACTTGGCGCGGCTCTTGCTTTCTTTTCCGTCTGGGGTCTTATACTATCTATACCTGGAGGATGGTGCCGATGAGCCCTAGCACATGAGTGCTTAATGGATACTTTTAATTATTTGATCTATGTGTGAAAGGAGAAATGCAGAGGAAAAGTAGCCCCGTGGCTCTCCCCTTTGTCTCTCAGGGAAGCAAGGCTGGATGAATCATCTTGAATCCTAAGAAAAACACAGTCTCTCCCAGCGTCCGGAAGATGCTGTGCTGGTCCTGGCGTTTGAAGAGTTCATCGACTTTTTATACACTGAAGCTCTCAGCATTGAAGCTGAAGTTGCTGCCTTTTGCTTCTTAATGGCATTTCATTTTGCCAACAGAGATGCAGAAATGTGAAAACACTGCGTGTCTTTTGCAAAAACAACTTTCCACTCCCCCCCAAAAAATTTACTATGCAAACATACTTATTCCCTAAATAGCCCTACATGTAGGTCCAGAAACAGCATTTTTTGTTGTTGTTGTTGTTGTTATAAATAACCACCTCTCCCAAAACAGGTTCAGTTTTTCTGGGCCATGTTAAAACTTGTAAACAGGAGAGAGAAATCATTACTACCCAATGATCAACTCTGCATTCAGCTTGAAGATAGGTGACAACTTGTGGCTGGTTCTATTGTTACATTTAGCTAAGTTTAATTAAAATTAAGTGAAATGACTTAAGGAAAATAGAAAAACACAGACTTTCACATGCAGAACAGTTCCTAGGTTCGATTTGATAGTACACAGACTATGCAGTTATTTATATGGGCCTGATGAGGGACACTATGGCGATCCCAGAGGAAGTCCCCCCAAACTCCCTAGGGATTCTCTCATACCTGAACACAAGCTCTCCATGACAGCTTGTTACTTTCCTGTAGGAGTTTCACTTTGCTACAGAGCAGAGGCTTCTGAGGGATGCCAGCGGTGACAAAGGCCTGTCTGTGGAGGCACACAGGTCATCAAAGCTTGTGACAAGTGTCTGAGCACAAGGTTAAGTGACAGCTCCCCCCAGATCAGGGGATCAGCAGGGACTCTTGGGGACTGGGTGATAGGCTAGCACCCATCTGGTCTTAAAGCACAGCTGCCTCCCAGCTCCAGCCAATGGGAATGGAAGCCCAGATGAGCCTCTGCTTTTACAGAAGAAACTGAAATTGTGGCTCCCATGCTATTTTCCCCCCTTTTAAAAAATGGCAGGAAAACAAGCTGGACAATGATTTCTCGCAATATCTTGCTTTGGGGCCTCCTCTTCCAATTTTAGTGAGACTGTCTTAGTTACCAATTGTTGAGGACCACAGGTTATAGAGTGAGTCTAGAGGCTGTCGAGGCTGTGTCCTGCTCTGTAAGCCAGGCTGGAACTCGGAATCTCTCCGTTCTCTCGGTCACAGCCCAAGCCCTACTGCTTATGACATCACAGAGCTCACAGGGCAAGGGAAAGCACTATGGCAGCAGTGGTCAAAATTTCACCTGGGGAAGAAATGGTTTCCCTACTGGCGCTGGTCTCACCCCTGCAAGAATGCTTTGTTCTGTCACCAGCCCACTGTAGCCACCACTACTATTCTGGAGTCACTCACTACTGCTCCCTACGCACTGGCTAGTAAAATAGTGGTGAGCCAGAGAGTCTCTGGCTTTGCCCACCCTGAGGTACTGAACTCTTAGCTCCATTACACATTGCTAAAGTGCCTCTGTCTCTTACGTCACCTTTCGCTGTACCCTTCATACAGACAGTTGCAGATCTGGACCAGATCCCCAGCAACCACTGTCCTGTGAACCACAAGATTGATCTTCAAACCTGGCTTGAACCCCTACTTTGCATTCGGAGCCAGTTACACATGGACATATGGCTTCTATGTTATTAATATATGTGCTGCACATGAACATGTTATATATTACCATACATGTATATGTCCTACATTAATATACTAGTGGTAAAATATATATTTGATTACATTAATACAGTATATATTATTTTAATAACATGAATACACTAATTACTATATTACCTAGTATAGGAATCATACTCAAGTACTCGTAGCATCGCGGAACTGGTATTGAGCAAACTGAATGGAAAACACCGCACCAAGGAATAGGAAGGGGGCTGGCTTTATGATGCAGGCAGGCTGATGGGGATTGGTCCCAGAGCCCCAGCCTAGAGCAGCTGTGGACTTTGTTTATGTTCATATAGGTTTGCAGGTTTGTAGGCAGGAAGTACAAAAGCTTAAAAGCGTGGATTTTTATTGGCTAGAATCAGTTATTCTCTGTTGCTGTGTAGAAAGTCCTTGAAGCAAGTTAGTGTGCATCGCGTGTGGGGGCTGGAGAGTCCAGGCTGCGTAGCTGGGTGGGCCAGGCCTCAGCCAGGTGGTCTCTGGTGTGGTCACTCGAGACGGGGTGAGTCTACCAGACGGGCTACGTGGTGGGCCACATCACCTCATATTGTCCTAATATTGTGTCAGACTGCTGGCTGATTTTTAATTTTTTTAAAAATTGCCATCACGGTAGAAGCCAAGTTTTCATGTCCTGCTTTATAAGTAAAATCAACTGCTGCGTTAGTCAACTTTTCACTACTATGACAAAACACTCAGGACAGGCCCCTTTATGAGGAAAAGGAGCTTATTTTAGTTCACCATTCAAGGCCTAAACAGTGTGGAACAGGCTCTGCCGAAGTCAGAGCTGAGCTGTGTCATGTGTCACGTGGGTCTCCACCTGTGCGTTCTCTCTCTCTAAAGCCACCAGGATTCAATCATGGGGACCACACCCTAGCCACTTAATCTAGTCTAATCACTCCTCCAAAGCTCCACCTCTAAGTGCCATAGGAAGATTAAGTTTCCTATCTCTTAATAGCATTAACTCAAGGCTCTGGATATCCAACTCACCCGTGGGTGTGTGTGTGTGTGCGTGCGTGCGTGCGTGTGTGTGTGTGTGTGTGTGTGTGTGTGTGCTTTCATGCATGCCCGCATGGCCTAGGGAGCTTCCTCAAGCCTGGGGCCTCCTCAGAGTGAAGTTGGGTAAATAAGCCTCTCTCAAGCCAGAGGGAAGCAGATAGGAATGGGGTTGGCATGGTGGGAGGGCACCTGGGAGCGGCGTGGAAGGGAAGCCTGCAGACTGGCTCTATTTCTTCACCTTGTGTGTTTGTCTCTTGTTTTGGCTGCTGTCTGAGCCATTGTGACTTGGCTTAGTGCGTGTCCTTTCTAGGAACTTCCACCCCTTCAATGGGACAAAAGGTGACTAGAAAGCACATAGGGTGGCAGAGGAGCCCGGGGTCGGAAGTGGCCCAGTTGCCTGGGAGGTTGCTTTCTTCCTCCCGTCCTCAGGCCAGGATGAGGCCCAGATGTGTCCAGACCCTGTGTCAATCACGTGATGTTTGGTTTTATCTTGAGACAGAGTCTCATTGTGTAGCCCAGGCTGGCTACAAACTCACAGTGATCCTCCTGCCTCAGCCTCCCGAGTCCTGGTATTACAGGCAGGCACCACTATGTGAGACTTCATGTCCACTTTTTAAAAAAACAAGTTATAGTCAACATACAAAACACAATTAGTTTGAGTGTGGCCTTTCACATGCATAATCTGCACACAGTATAAGGAGAACTCAAACCTTCTGTTCTCGCCTCCCTTTTTCTGACCTGGCCCTCAGGTGAGGGCTTGTTCTCTGCTCTTCTGCATCCCCTCCTGAGCCCAGAAGGGCCCCTGTTTTCCTGGCTCTGACCCTGTTTGCTCCCAACTCCCCTCCCAGATCCAAGCTACGCATGGGTGTGCAGCATTGCGAACTAAGTGGAGAGCCGTGAGGACCCCCACACTGGGCTTCCCTGGGTGGGCGCTCACGCTCAACCTATGAGCCGGTCATGCGGAGGGGGCCCAGCCCCAGCCACACACGAGCATCCCTGCTCTTCCAGCGGACGAGCCCATCTCCACCTATCATTTCCACACGGAGGATAATGTTGATGATATTGTGCTCCAGGGTGAAAATCAGGGTCACATTCGTAAATGGGAAAGATACTGTGATGGTCGGTTTTCTGTACACGATCAACACATGCATAGCGACTATGATATCAGTGAAGTTCAGCTTGACCCTTGAATTCTGTTTGATGTCACTGACAAACAAGGACAAGTGGATACTCTAACAACTTGGGTGGGGACCTGGAAGATCTCGCTTTTTTTTTTTTTTTTTTTTTTTTGATATCAGGGTTCAAACTCAAGACCTTACACCCTTACACTTGCCAGGCAGGCACTTGAGCCACTGAGCTACGTCCCTGGCCCTAGATCCTGCTTTTGGTACCAGTTGCTCCACTGAGCCTTACAGCAGTGCCCAGATCACAGTGAAAGCAAGGACTGTGACCTGGAGTACCGCCACCCTGCAGCTACAAAGCGAGGCCACTGTCACACTTAGGGAACTTGGCTTGGAGGGAGAGTGAAGTTAACCATTACTATGAGCCCAAACTTATCACAGATCTTTCCAACTGGAAACAACAAAGCAAAGAGAAATCTGCTTTGCAAGTCAAACTGAGAGAGCAGCAGTGAGCGAGGCGCAGGCAGCTCTCGAGGAAGCGAGGAAAAGGACAGGAAAAGAATCCAGAGTTTGATTTTGATTCCTTTATGGTGGGACGCATTCAGTTCAGTGCACAGCATGTGCCCACTGCTGTTGTGGACAAGTGAAGTGACCCGAATAGTTCTGTGTCCCAGCTAGAACTGAGAGGCTTGACCTCCAGCTCAGTAAGCCGAGAGGAGCCGAGAGAGAGGCCTGGCCAACGTGGCTCGCCTGGAAGCGCTGTACCAGTCAGCCCAGGACCTCATCAAAGGGTCCTGCTGCGAGGTCAGGAAGGACTAGCAGGTCGGGTAGGAAAACGTACGAATTATTTGGGCAAGTTCTTTAGCAGGACGGAGGACACTGACCTAGAATCTGAGCCCAGCAAGGACCCCAAGCTTGGGGAGAGAGGAAGCAGGGAAGAGTTCCTGGACTGCAGGAGGAGCTCCTGCTCAGCAAGCAGCTAGAGTCCACGAACAGCCCCCGGGGCTCCCCCGCCAAGGCCCTCTGTGCTGACGGCACCCCTGCATGTGCGTCCAGGCCCTACAGCAGCCTCCCAAGACATGCACATTCCTCTCTGTGTTCCTGTGCTTTATTAGCAGTGTTTAAGTCTTTTTTTTTTTTTTAACTTGAATCAGATAGTGTCCTTTACTAAGGATTTTATCAGTTCTCAGTTTTTAAAAATCCAGACTTTTTTTTTTTTTCTTTTTGAGACAGAGTCTCCGTGTGCACTTCAGGCCGGCCTTGAGCTCACATTGTAGTCCAGGCTGGTCTGGAATTCCCAATGACCCTCCTGCCTCAGCCTCCCCAGTGCTGGGATTGCAGGAGTGCCACCATGCCCAGCAAAATCCAGACTTTTTTTTTTTTTTTTAACACGGGAGATCATTTTCATTTTACCTGGCATGTTGTTTGCACACAAAAAAGAATTGAGCAAATAATGTAATATGAGAAAGGACAAAAGAAATATGCTAAGACCAGTCAACATGTTCTCTCTAGGGGCCGGGGAGATGGCTCAGTGGAATAAGTGCTTCCCTGGCAAGCGCAAGGGTCTGAGTTCAAGCCCCAGTTCCGCCAAAAGAAACAAAAACAAAAACATGTTCTCTCTTAGAACAGAGGTTTGTTTTGCAGAACTAAAGTACGTGAGACCATAGAAAACTGTATGAAAATACCTATATTTCCTAAACATTTTCCATCTATTAGTATTTTCAAATTTTTCATACTGTGCATATTTCTCAAAACCCACCTTACCAGCAGCAATTGAAAGTGAATGCTGGGCCAGCAAGATAGCTCAGCTGACTAAGCACCTGCTTAGGAAAGTGCAGGGACTGGGGTTCAATCCACATGCCACACCAGCCCTGCCCCTGGGTGCACTGAGCCAGCCACCGAGACCTGGCGTGGTCCTGCATGCCTGTAATCCCAGCGCTGGGGAGGCTAAAAACAGGAGGATCACTATAAGTCTGAGGTGTATGGTGAGACCCTGCATCAAATACATACATTAAAAAGAAAGAAAGAAAGAGAATGCCAAATTTGGTACAAATGTATTATGTGCCTCAAGGTAACAAAAGTACGAGGCAAAGCCCACAGGACCCATAGCGCTTCATGGCATGACTCACGTTTAGCCATACACGGTGGTAGGAGACTATTCCAAAACCCATTTGCCATCAGTATGTGCTCTGGTATTCATTCATTTTTTTTTTCTTCATTTATGTATTTGGTACAGGGTCTCACTATGCAGCTCAGACTCGCACTGATCCTCCTGTTATCAGCCTTCCCAGAGCTGGGAGTACAGGCCTGCACCCGGACTTGTTCACCAGCTCTGCTCACCCTGGAGGCAGGGCTGGTGCAGCATGTGGGACCAGGGATCGGACCCGGTCCCCGCGCTTACCAAAGCAGGCGCTTAGTCTGCTGAGCTATCTCGCCGGCCCCTTGTATTCATTCTTTAGGGTGAAGTATTAATACATCACATCTGACTTATCTTACCAGAGCAGTATGTTTTCTGTACTTCAGGATAAAAATGAAGTTAGTTTTAATATGCACTTGGCACAGGGCTGTGTCACCTACCTAGCTGAAGATGTCCCATCAACTTCTCGCAGGGTTGTCTCCATATGCCAAGGTGTTCATTTGAAATAAAGTACTCACTGTGTATAGGAATTTGTATTTCAGAGGTGCTTGATCTTTCTACAAAGAAAAGGTAGGAACTATCCTATTACCATATGCTCCTGGAAGTCTTAATTATGTTTATTTAAAAAATATATAATGTCAGACTCATGTGCAGAGAAGTCACTGACGTACAGCGTTATGGTAGGTTAAACGGGGAACACAATTAGGCACTTTTTGGTTTCACTGTGTGTTTTGACTGAGTGATGTGTTTCTTATCCTGCAGTAAGAATGAATAAAATTATTTAAACGTAGCACATGGCATTGAAGTCTCTTAGAATTTGTTTTCCCTACTTTATCTTACTGAGTATTGTCTATCTTTGGCTATCCTATTTAAAGAAAAAGAACACATAAAGCATGCCCAGCAAAAACAAAACAAACACAGTTAATTCGAACTTCACAAAAGGAAAAGTGCCGTATGCGCACAGGATAACAAAAGCCTCCTGTCTGGATCTCACTGACGTGCGGGTGGGAGATTAATGGGGATTTCTGCTTGTATCTCTGCCAGCCTAATGGACGTTGGCTCACAGGACCCATGAGCTCCGAAGCCTGACCTTCTTCCAAGTCTAGATTTCCCTGCCAGGAACACGGAGCACTACCAGGTACCTCGCTGGACTGTGCCCCTCCTAGGTGAGGTGCCCGTGCTCTCCCTTGGTTCTTCTTGGCCTGTAGCCTCCTCCTGCCATGCCATATCAATGACCCAGAAGCCAGGTCCTCTTGCTCCTTGGACACTCTGCCCTTTGTCCCCGAGAGTTCCCCATTCTCGCTGCAGTGTTTATTCCCACATCTGGATCAGAGCCACCTGCTGCAGCTGGACCTGGCTGTCCGCACTGCGGATAGAGTCTCTGATGCAGAATCAAGCTGTCTCTCTGTGCACATGCGAGAGTGCAGCTCTCATCTCTCCCCCGCTGTGGCTCATCCCTCTGGCCCCCGGTTGGAAGCTTGGGCCCCAGTGAGGTAGGGTTGAGAGTGGTGCGTTCCCTTAAGCGTCGGGGCCAGTGGGAGACAATGCTGTCTAGAGGAAGTGACCTTCAGAAGGCACCACCCTACCTAGCTCTTATGGACCCCAGTCTTCATAACGTTAAAGCAGGCAGGCCTCGCTTCTCCCCATCTCTGGCTTCCTGTCTCACTGGGTGACCCTCCTTGTATGAGCTCTTGTCGTAGTGGCATCTGCTACAAGGCCCTTACCAGAGGATGGATAGCACCACTCAGGACCAGTCTTCACCCTCCAAAACAGCCAGCCAAATCAGCTTTACTGTGTACATTATCCAGCCTCCAGCATTTGTTAGAATAGCAGAAAACAGACTACTGTATCCTCCCAGATTCCACACTGGGTGTTACCTCACCTTCTGTTGGCAGAGACTGTAGCTGGGACCTCAGGCTTAGCCTCTGGTGCTCTGTCTTCGGCCTTGTGTGTTAACTCAGCTGCTGGTTCCCATCAGGCACCTTGCTTCCTATCTCCTGTGCCCTCACTGTGAAAAACCCCATGACCTTAGCCCCTGACAAGCCCCTGAGATCCAGGAGCAGTGTGAGGAGTCTAGGCTTTGCAAAAGACCACAGCCAAGAACGAGAACCTGAACCTGGAGAGCATCCAGGAGGAAAGAGTCAGGTTTGATTGCAGAGAAGGGCTGGCAGAAGAGGTGGAGAAGCACCAGCCCACCAGCAAGGGGGAGCTCCAAAGCCTGCGGCCAATGCGCTGTCCCACCCTCGGACAGTACCTCCCATGCATTGTTCTCAAAGCACCGTGAGCCTTCTTGCTTCTTTGTATTCATATGGTTAAGAAAAATATGGTTTTGAATTATAAGGGACTTGGGAATTGAAAATGAAATATGAAATAAAAGTAATACATTTCTTTATGATGTTGAAGACCTCATTTCCAGTGAGACATATGAAAACAGGAGCGTAAGTATGCTTTGATCTCCTTAGAAAACACCTTGTTGTTTATTTATAGACTTGCATGTGTAAAAATCTCTCCTATATACTGAAGGTGGTTCAGAGATTGAAGATGGCACGATCCACAGGTGTATTTCCTCTCTGAATTTCCATGTTGAAGCCCCAGCACCAAAGCAGTGGTATTTGCTGGTGGGACTGGGGTCATGAGGTTGGATCCCATGAGTGAGGTCGTTGCCCTTATAAGAGATCCGGGAGAGGTCCCTGCCCCTTCCACAGTGAGGGCACAGTGAAAGCAGCAGGGAGGGAACTATGACCAGATGCGGAATCTTTCAGCGCCTTTCATCTAGGACTTCCCTGCCTCCAGGGACTTTTATGCAGTTTCTGTTCTTTGTAAGCTATTCTGTTCATGATATTCCAATGTAGTAGCCCCCAAGTGGGCTAAGACAAAAAGATACTCTCTAATGGGCATTGATTGGTTTTTGTTTAACAAATACCTCAGTGGCAGAAATGGTTGCTGCCCAATATCAGCCCCCCCATTCTTCTTTACTGATGCTATCCTAACTTTTGGGGAACGGCAGGGCACCTAATGACATAAGCACATTTCCCAGCCTAACCTTGGGGACACAACTGACAGTGTGAAAGAGCCCCTGTCATTAATAATTAAGTGGAACTTTTATGTGTGGTTTTACCCTTGGTTCTGCCTCTTTTATCCTATGGAGTATGGATCTGACTTCTGGGGTTTAAGCAGTTACTTTATGACAAAAATGATAAAGAGATGGCAGAGCTCTGTGGCAGGAGGAACCTGGGTCCTTAGTACTTTATTAACCTGCCACTCTCACTGAGTTGCCTAACTTCAGATTTCTTGCTAAATTAAAGAAAAAACTCTCACCAGTGGTTTCCACCTTGGGCTACCCAATGGCCTCACCAGAGGAGCTTTATAAATTATTGCTAGCTGGCTCTAATCTCAAGCTGAATCACAAGGGCATGAAGCCCTGAAAGGCAGGTTTTTCAAAGCTTCCAGATGATTCTGTGGGCAACAAATTTGAGAACCACTGCTCTACTTTATTTAAGCCACTGCTTTCTAGTTTTTTTTACTTTCTGCCAAATGAAATGCATCATAGATACTATCTTCCTTCTCCAAGAATTGCCTAATCTCAGGTACCCAGTGTACTTGCACCTAGCATGATAATAAAGAGGGTAGACACGGGCACATGAGGTAACACAGAATTCTATCCATGGAGCCAGGAGGTAGACCAAAACAGACCCCGTAAAACAATCAAACTCAAAGAAATGAGTGGAGGAAAATAATGTTGTCGTGGCCTTAGGGGAATAGTTTCTTCAACAAAGTATAAAATAGTACCAGACATAAAAGAAAAAATTGGAATACTTTCATTTTCATTAAAATGAAACATTTTGGGCCAGCGAGATAGCTCAGTGGACTAAGTGCCTGCTTAGGCAAGTGCAGGACCCAGGGTTTGATTCTCAGTACAGCCCGCTGTGCTGGCCCCACTCCCATATGTGCTGAGCCAGCCACTGAGTCCTGGCATGGTGGGGCACACCTGTAATCCCAGTGCTGGGGAGGCTGAAAACAGGAGGATCGCTACAAGTCTGACCTGTGTAGTAAGACCCTGTACCAAAAAGAAAGAAAGAAAGAAAGAAATTCTGCAAAAGATAATAGTAAAAGAACAAGAGAGTAAGTCATGCATGGTGAAAGATATTTACAATGCCTACGCCCAACAAAAGCCACATGTAGAATATATAATGCACCTTGGTTGATAAGTATGAGAGAATCAGCTCAACAGGAAAACAGGCAAAAGGCCTGAATAGGCCCTGTGTAAGATACAATATCCAAATGGTCATTTGTAAATGGCTCTACTCCTTGGCATTAGGAAAATGAAAACTGAAACTATGTGATGCCGCTGCCTAGCCACTAAGCATAAAGTGACTATAGTGAAAAAGGCTTTTACTAGCAGAAATACTAAAAATACATAATAACTGAAGCTCTATACTGCCAATGGGAGGATAATTAACGCAACTGCTTTGGAAAACTGTCTAGCAACATCCAGAAAAGCTAAATTTTGACTCCTCTGAGAGGAATGCTGTAGAATAAGTTTTGCAAATTTTTATAACCATTAAAAATCTTCTCACCACCCTCAAACTTAAAATACTTTAAGAAGAAAGGAAAGAAAAATACCCTTACAATCTTTGACACAGTCAATACTTGAAAGAACAAGTCAACCATATACTACGTTCTGTTGTTGTTGCTGTTTATATATTTGGTACAGGGTCTCACTACCCAGCTCAGACTCATAGTGATACTCCTGTTTTCCTCCTCCCCAGCACTGGGGTTACAAGCGTGCGCCAACACACCTGGTCTCAGTGGCCAGTTCAGCATGCCTGGGGGTGAGGGGCAGGGCCACTGTAGCATGTGGTGCCGGGGATCAAACTCTGATCCCTGCACTTGCCTAAGCAGACACTTAGCCCCCTGAGCTATCTCTCCAGCCCATTGCATTTATGGTAATTATACCTGGCAGCACTACCTTAGCTGGGAAACAGCAATACCCTTCTAGAATCAATCAAGGGTCTACAGGAACACATGCGGGCACAAGATGCAGTCACTGTATATAACTGCACAGGCAGCACATTATCTAACCTCACTGTAATAAGAAGGACAACTTTGGTTCCAGAGACAGAACCCTAGAAGGAAACTCAGAAGAAAAAGGAGAATGTTTAGGTGAGAAGCCATGCGAGGAAAGTGATGAAGAAGACCTCCCAAACAACTGGCTCCAAACACTCCCAGGATCTGTCTCTCAGTTCTGCCCTCCTCAGTGTGGCCTTGCTCTTCTCGCTCACTTAGACCTGCCACCACCCCCACATTAGCCAACACACCATCACTCATCTCCAGGGGAACAGGCTGATCAGCCCAGTGTGGGACAAGACTCTACCCTTGGGCCACTCAGTTCTGACCTGGGAGCAAGGTGTGGCAGAGGCACTGTGAATGCTGGCTCCAGGCCGGTGCCCAGGGTTATGCCAGTTGACTGGTCAGGTGACAGAGCTTCAAATAGCCTGCTCCAAAGTTATCATGGGGACAAGATGGGTAGGAGAGCAGCCAAGGACGGTGGAACACCAGATGGCAAAACCGCAGGAGGCAGCATATTCACTGTAGGGAAATCCGGATTTCATTTTTGAAGTATCAAGTCCCGTGATGATGCTTTTCCATATGGCTCCTTCTCCGGGGCCAGAGCTGGTTGGAAATCACCGGAACTTCAGTCACTGCACACTGGGAGACGCACCCAGGGAGACGCACCCAGGGAGACGCACCCAGGGAGACGCACCCAGGGAGATGGCAATGGCCACAACATGCATCACGCTCTGGAGGATATAAAGTACAGCTCAGTGTGCAGGATTGGGGAGCAAGGTGTCCTCAGAGTACAAAATCTGAAGCAGAGCCTGCATCAAACACGTGTCCCACCGAGGACTGAAGGGTTCTGGGTGAGGCCCAGTTATAGACTGTGGAGCAACAAACGCATATCCCACTCTGAGGGAATCTGGGAGGGACCACACAGCCAACGTGTGGGGTGTGTTCTCTGAAGACGATCAGCTTGGGAGACCCCAAACAAAGTGTATGTGTGTCACCTAAGACAAAATACAGAGGTACAAATGTATGCTGGAAGCACAAAATACAACTTTGGAATATGTGGTACGACTGGAAAAGATAGTGAATATTTTTTTAAAAATTTAACTTATTACAGCAAAAAAACGCATTGCCGTAAATCTTCCTTGAATTATTCTCGCTCTTCTTGAACACACTTATCTCGTGTTTCTTGCCACTTTCTGGAGCATTTGGGAAGTCCTCCTTCTCCACGCGTGTCTGTAGTTGTGCTGTTATGGTTACAACAATATCGTGGATTGATTCAAAACATTGACCTTTTATGGGCATTTGACCTTGGGGAAGAGTGAGAGGTTGCCCAGGGCTGGGTCCGGTGAACAGAGTGGAGGGGACACCGCTGTCTTTCTTCAGGCCTGCCCTTCGCACTGCGCAGAGCTCGGCAGCGGCGCTCAGCGTCCTTTTGAACATAACCTCATGGAGACACGAGAGAAGGATTCAGAAATCAGCAAGAAGCATGGGATAAGCGTGTCCAAAGCAAACGGGAGTGAGGGGGCTTAATGGCCAGGCCTCTTTTCTGTGATACATTTTATTTATTTATTTCTTATGAGCAGAATATGAGGGAAAGAAAGCTCCAGTCTGAGAGAGGGACAGGAGGGGGGCCTGAGTGGGTTGTACCCAGGAAGCTATCTAAGTTTTACTTTTTTTTTTTTTTTTTTTT
>NDGN011472873.1:0-16880 GCA_002564285.1 Tympanoctomys barrerae
ACTTCGGAGGACAGGTACCTGGTTGCCCCTGCAGCTCCGTGGGCCACTGCTGTATTGCCAGGCACTGCGGACATCACTTCTCTATCACCTGCATCTTTGCTAGAGGTGATAATGACACTCACCTCCCAGGGCAGCCAGCCCGGAAGACGTGTGCAGATGGGCTCTCGGTCTAACACCAGCCAAAACAAGTAGAAATTTTACTCCTCGCTTTGTCACTGTTGTTGTTTTCCAACTCGCCTCCCTGCTCAGATCCTACTCCTACCCAAAACACAAAGCGTTTTTCCTCCACGTGTTATACAGAATGATGATTCCTCAATTGACTGCATGGCTACAAGGGTACCTGCAGGGCTGTCCTGCTTGTCTCTAAAATGGAGCAAATTCAAGCATTCAGGCTTGGGTGAAGAAAGTATGAGCTACTCTTTGTCTTCACTGATGTTGAACAGAGCCTACCTAAGGTCTGAGAAGGCTGTAGCCGCCTGAAGACAGAAGCCTGGGACAGAAAAGCCATTCAGGCTCTAGCCCCAAAGAGGATGGAGCAGACTAAAGCTCAGAAAGGGCTGGCGGACCTGGAGTCAGAAGGGCGTAGTCCCACATCCTGACAACCTACCATCCACATATATACAAGGTCATCTGACTTAGCAAACAGAAGGGTAAAGGTAAAAGTCAGATAAACAAAGAACACTTTAGTACAAGTAAAATCCACTAATTTTTAAGTTCAAGCATGTTCAAATGCATCATGAGATAAACTTTTTTTTTTTTTTTTTCTGTACCAGGAATCAAACTCAGGACCTTGGGTTTGCCAGGCAGGCCTTGTGCCACTATCTCCCCAGCCTCATGAGATATACTTGATACTGAAAAATGCTGTATTCACTGTGTATCTGAACTACACACTTAACTGGGCATCCTATATTTCACTGGCAACCTCAGTCTACTGACTACGTAAAATCTACTTGATGTAGGAAAAAGGCCATGAGTCGGGGTGTTACACAGGTCTGTGCTTGAATCCTGGCTCTACCACAAACTAAATGCGGAAGCCCCAACGATGGCCTGAACCTTGCTTAGCATGTCTCCAATTGGCTGAGATGACACAGGGCTGTGCTGGAGGTTACACGAAACAGAGGCAATGGTGACAATGGTGACGGCAGTGTCCATACCCACTAAGTGGCACCACCATGAGCATTCAGTGTTGCAAAAATGTTCATTTTCTTTGCTCTCTGAGTGTCAGATAGTTCCTGACTACAAAATGGTATTGAAGGTACTGGTGACAAAAGTCAAGTATGTTACCTGAGAAGCACAGGCTACCTCCACATTCCTCTCACGGATCTCAGGAGAAACTCACAGAATTTATTTTCCCAAAAGCCCGTCCTACTCCCCAAGTCTCTGTGGGTCCATCTAGTTGTGATACATGCACTTTTTGGGACACAGCTTTTCCTCTGAAGAGTACACATACACAACTTTATACATCCTAAAAAATACTTTTTCAAAATATGGCCAAAAGACGTCAGTACGAGGACCAGAGGAAGTTCTAAGGGACTGCCCTGAGTCCATTCACAGAGCTACCTGCCCTACCAGTTTCAGAGGCAGCCCCAGAATCATCTTTTGTCATTGCCCTAAAACCTCAAGCCCAGAGTTCCACTGGAGAGTCCCAAAGTGACCAACAGAAATAAAGAGACCCAGAATATTTCATGGCACACTCAACAGGGACATGACAATGGAAGTTTGAATGCTTTTCTTTGAGGAACAGACCAGCTCATCCAGCACTCTGCTTTGGAGCATTTGTGTCAAATTGACATTCCAATTTCAAGACCATACATAAAACCCCATTCAATTATTTAGCACTATACAGATTTTACATAACTCTTGAAGTTACTGACTCAATTCATTTTCCTTACAACTACAAGACAGATTAATCTAAAATGAATTAAGACAGGCAACCAGAAGTAATGTTTGCATGGCCAGTAAACAGTCTTTGCACTGCCGGATCTGTAAGCTGCTTATGATCCCCGCGAGCTCTGTAGCAAATCTGCTCAGTGGTTGCATGCTCGCAAATCAAGGATTTAGAGACCGCGTTGTCCACGAGCACAGAAACAAAGGCAGGGCAGGCTAGTCTCTACTCCTTCTTTTACCACTAAGTATCAGTTTCTTCCCCCGCAGGAAATATGATGAAAACTTAGGTACCAATATTTCAAGTTACATCAAAATGCCCAAATGTCTCATATGTAAGGCTTCCAATAACTTAAAAACAAAAATCCAAAATACCCTACATTATCCGTGACATCAAATTTCTTAGGGTTTAGCAAGCAATAAAATCAAAGAAACAGAGATAACAGGAAGTATTATCATGGAGGGAATTCCAGTGTCCAGAGGGACAGAAAGCCAGGTGCTGGTGGAAGAAACATTACAGACTTCCTAGAAAGGATACCGTCTAAAGCAAGAGGACTTGGAGGGCTCACATGGGATGAGCTGACTGTGTCTCCTCAAAAAGTTATGCTCAGTCTTAACTACTAGGACCCTGGAACGTAAGCTCCCTGGAAAAGGGCTGCTTGGAGTGCGGTGGGCTCCTGGCCCACTCTGACCAGGGTTCTCATGAGAAGGAGGGGCAAGAAGGAGAAAGCCAAGCAGAGAGAGACACAAAGACAAAGAGGGAAGACGGACAGACACAGGAAGAAACACCGAGGGCCACCAGAAGTTGCAAGGAAGGAAGCCGAGAGGTTAACGAGGGTGCACCACCAGGCAACACCATAATCCTGCACCTCTTGGGGGCTGTGGATGCCATTTACAGAGCTTTGTACAACAACTCTAGAAAACAAATGTGGTGGGAGAGGCCAGGGGGCTGGGACAGTGTAAGACCTGGAGGTGAAGGACCAGAGCACCTGAGTTTCAAGAAAACACAGGGAATTCAATGAGGTGGGAAGAGGGCCGGAGCGCTCACTGGAGGACTCCGCCACATTAAAGGCTGCCTTCTGCTCTGACTCACCAGCCAGCAGGCTCCGTGTGAGGAGCCACACCAACCTACAGCAGAGCAAAAGCCAACCCACAACTCGAAAGACACTGTGTTCCCAGAGTCATCAATATTTACAGCTGGCAGACAAGAAGCCCAGCTTTCGATGCCATCACAAAACTCTGAGCTGGGAACTGAAAGTGACACAGGCCGCCTCCTGGAGTTGTGGTGACATTCTGTTTCTTGATCTCAGTGCTGCTTACTGAGAGGCAATCATTTGGGGAACCAACAGCAAGAAGAACCCTTGTGACTTGTGCAGGGCCCTGAACACATGGCTGGTTAAAAAAAATTTCTAGTGAAAAGAAGCACGCAGCACTTAGCAGTCTGTTCCCTCAGATGGCCTGTGAAATCACTTACACAGATACACAGATAAGCTGCCTTGGAGAGAAACACTGCCACCCATTTATCTACCTGGATCCAAGTCCGAGCACCCTTCAATGATTTTTAAGTCTCCAAGACTTTACTAAGTGACATCTATCTTATTCCCTTTTCTTTTGCAGGCTAATTAGAAAGCTTGTCTCAGCTGGCCTGGCTTAATAATAGAACACGACTTCATATTTAAACAACAGATCTCAGTTTTGAGAGGTTTTTTTGTCTCTTGTAAAACCTCAGGTTTTAGATGGAATGGAAGGCTTGTGTGATACATGTTTTAACCACAGTTGCTAAAGGTAAACAGCAACAAAGCCAGAGTCGGTGCCTTTGGAAAATCAGAGTTATGGCCACAGATCCAAGATCTTGCCTTTGCCTTCGCTTCCCTGGCCAGCAGGCAAAGATTCCTGCCTCTGGTTTTAAAAGCAGATGAAAAATGTTGAAAGTAGGCTCTGCAGTCTAATGAACAAAACAGACATCAGATAGAAAACCTCCTAATTGGAAGATTATATTTTTAGTTATAACCCCAAAATGGCTTTTGCAAATTATCAAAGCAACTCAAATCTGCACAATCTTAAATTAAAGCAATGTAATTCAAGACTGCGAGGAACCTAATTGCTGGCTAAGCAACTGATTCCAACCGTAGCTGGCTTCGCACAACCTGCATGCAGTCGTGTGCACACATGCCGAAGCACCTGACAGGGCCGGATCTGGACTGCGCCCAGCTGCCAAACAATCCTTGGAAAAATGCAATAAAAGAAGTGAGCTCCCGCCTAGGATTTTCCGCGTATCAGCTCAAAGCAATTTCACTTTTCAGATTGTTTCCCTGAAATGTCAAGAAGGAAATTAGTGCTGTTGATTGCACAAGGGTTTGTTGTTGTTGTTCCTAGAACTAATTGCCACTTTTCACTGAGAAATTTTCAAGAACCTATAGCAGAATGCTGTGATGTCTAAGTACACCAAGAAAGAGAAATCTACAGGTGCCTGGAAAGGGCGGAACTGTATGTGCATTCCCAAAACCGTATGTTCACGTTCCAATCCCTAGTAGCTCTCAATGCGTTACTTGGAAATAGGGCCTTGGGCAGCCCTCGACAACTACTACAGTGCATAGATACAAAAGTTCTGCAAAGGGCACGGTGCCCCTCTCTGTGCTGCTTGGACACTATGCAGTCCTCTACAGCGACTGTATTACAAACCCCTTGGTTGTTTGGTATGTCATAACTGTGGGTATATGTGGTTAATCACAGGACTGGGGAATGGCCAACACAACCCCACAAGACTAAAGCTCCAAAATCTGTCATGCATCCCTGAATTCACTCCAGCTCTGGGAAACTTCAAACCCCAAAGAGAATACAATCTGGTTTTCTCTCTCTTCCTTCTAATACAGATGCAGGTATAATTTAATAATAGTGCCCTGCTTCCCAAGTGCAATTAAAGATGGCCTTCATTACTCCTCTGAATAAGTGTGTTTTACAATGCTGCAATCTAGGGTTCAATAAAAAAGCAACTACTGCACCTATCATGGAAGAGCTGTAAAAAGTGATCAATGTGCATTCAGTAGCTTTGGAGGCAGAGAGAGGGGAAAAAAATTAAAGAAATGGATACGAAACAGCTTGGTGTAATGTGAATGCTTTAGAAATCCATAGTCTTTTGTTTCTGAGACCTTTGGTTTCTCTAGCCTCAGCTGATTCCTTTCCCCCTTTCTCTTAAAAAGTAGAGAAGTATGGTGGGAGGGAAAAGGAGATGGAAACAGGGGGAATGGCTTAAGCTTTACATGCAGAGGGAGACGGACGTTGAGCACTTTTATTTGTAAGTAGTTCCCTGCCTCTGAACAATTGTATGGGGAGATGAATCATCATTAATATGCACAACTCAATATAAAACTGGTAGAAGAATTACACAGTAAATGACGTACAGACGCTATCTATCGCAGGAAAGAATCATTTCCTGTGACTGTTCATCATCCATCATCTGAACTCAGAAAAGAAGTCCTCGGCCCACACAGCAATGATCCTCCCACCCTCCAAAACACCAGGCTCTTGCTGTTACTCTTTTCCTTCCATCCCTAACAATGCCAGCAATGTGATAGGGAAAGGTTTTCTCTGTGTTTTAAATAATTGTTACACATTAAATATTTCCAACTTCTCAACTTTAGGCACTGAAGGAAGCAGTGAATGATTCTGCCCAAAGCCCTCTATCCATTTGGGAAGCCATCCATGTGAGCTCAAAGGTTCGGGATAAATCCAGGCCCTGCCCTTCGAACTATGACACTATCTTCCAGTAAATGGTAATTAAATGACCTAAAGCAGTAAATCCATTATAATCTCTATAATCTCTGCTTTAGACTCTGACAAGTCTAATGTGGAAAAGATGCCCTGGTAAAGCCAGGTGTGGTGATGCACATCTGTAATCCAAGCACTTGACATGCTGAAGGAGGGCTGCTGAGCGCTCAGGGCCAGCGTGGGCTGCACGGAGAGCTTACGCCCTGCCTGGCCACATAGTGAGATTCTCTGGCTCCTAAGAAGAGAGTTCCTTGTAATGTCAATGAGCTTCAGTTTTCAATTTGGAGACTAGAATTTATTCTCAGTCTCCACTTCTCTACTTTCACTGATGTTTCCTATTTTAATAAGCTTCCAATAACTTCAGAAAAACTTGCTTCCTTAGTTTCTATAAAGAAAGAGAACCTAAAATCATATGTAGAACTTTATTGGTAATCCTTATAAAAATGCTTGTTTGGAGAACATCTTGATAGAATTTCATTTGGAAGTTATCAGCCAATAGAATCAGCCCATCTAGTCTCAACGGCTCTAGTCACACGAAAAGCCGATGATTCATTCTAAAGACTATTAAAGACTTCACTTAGCAATTTCCACCCCTGGTAGAACTAAAAAGCAACATCTACTAGCCTTTTTGTCTACCTTTAATTTTCGCGTTTACACTGAGTTGCGATCTAGCCCTGACCCCTAAAGTCTGTGTCCTGACGCGCACAGGAGGCTTCAAAAGCATGAAGTACAATCACAGCTATTTCAATTGTGTTTTCTAAACTACGTCACATATTTTACAATAATCTTCTACAAAACAATGCTTCACACATTATCTGATCAAAGGCACAAATACAGAGCTTTTCTAAACACTCAGATCCCCAGAATTAGACAAGAAACTAGGGCAGTCCATCCTAGCTATCACAATCGTTGATTAAAAGGGCATATGCCCTTCAGAATTAAGGACTGTGCGGGGCTATTTCAGGGTCATGCCTGATCAGGCAGTACTGTAGCAGGGCTTAGCATGGCTGAGCCAGGAAACCTGCCTCTGCGAGGCCTCGGGGCTGTGCGATTCTGCAGCCCTCGCCTTGCGTCTTGGTGACCTTCCAGCAAGCCCCTTAGCATCTCTGGACCCCAGCTCCCTGGGCTGCTAACCAGGACGCTGACACTCATCTCCCTTCATGGGTACTTACACAGGTCAAGTAAAAACAGGAAGGTAAAACACCTCTTGCAAAGTGCTCAGCCTCACACAAGCTTATCCCCAAGCCACGGGGAGAAGAGGGGGTTAAAACAAATCTACACCCTTAAACGGAGCTTAACTTTTCAGTAATAAACTACCGTATATTTTACAGCTTCCACTGGATTTTTGTATGTTAGAACAATATTTATGAGTTCATTTCAAAGCTTTCTAATTTCAGTGAGTCGGTGGAAAATGTACACATTAAAATTTATCTATAAATCATTTATGGTGCAAGTATGAACTTTTATTAAAAAATAAAAAAGAGGGAAGCCTTAATTGGTAAGAATTCCAAACTATATACTTTAGGCTGCTTCTGTGAGTATATTTTTCTTATGGCCAGCAGCGGATAATTTATTGCAAAGTTTTTTTGTTCTGGCCACTAACATATTAGATCTTCAGGTATCTCTCCCCCAAGTCTCACAAAATTACTTTGAACTTAAAACTTCTCCAGGATAAATCTTTGGCAGCTAACTTATAAGATATATGTATTTAATCTCTCTTTGAGGCTAAACATTTAGCTAGTAATTGTCAGGAAGGTTTTGATATTAAAAATTTATGGCTCAAATAAAACTTCTCTGCAGAAGTTCAGGTACTGAGAAATAAGCACTACATAACGGACACTTCAAGAAGATGGCCAATTGTGAAAACATAACAATTGTCACTTGTCAGACCAGGAATCCAGTTTGCACCAGACTGTAGGCCTGACAATGGCTCACGACATAATCTGTTCCATTGCAGACCAAAGCCAGAGATGTCGCCTGGGTGTTTCTGATCTGCCTTTGGGAGCAACCACTGGGCTCTGTCTCTGTTGTTCTTCAACACACAGCCTGGATTCAAGACCAGACAAGAGCACAGGAATATGAGTTCTACTGCGCTTTCTTCTGGACAAAGATGCTCTGCTTCCCTTTATTTGAACTAAAACTACTTCCACCTACTTTTAGCTCACTTTGGCTTCAGCGTTTGGAGATTTAGTGAGCAGAGCCAAGTTCCCACGGACATGCCCCACCCCTACCCCTGCATCCTCGGATTCACAAATCCTACTCTCGTTGCTCTGTACCTTACCTGGATTCACACCAGCCTTCTAACTATCCTGAATACCCTCATCAACTTATTTGAGTGAACACTGAGACAGAGCTGGGTCAGAATAAGGATTTTTGACCTGAAATAAAAGCGAGACTTGGCTGAAGTCCAAGGATTCAGTAAGCCTCCAAGCCCATATAACCTTCCAGGCAAAAGGACTCTGCATGAAACCTCAGGCACAGCCCTTATGTTAGGTACAAATTATGTCACCTATGAGCAATAACCTACTTGGCGTCCATGAAGTTGATATATGTAAGTCGATAACTGAGAAAGCAGAAAGAAAGAACAATGTACGGGGTGAGGGGGCTAGGAAAACGACAGGTTCTGAACTTCCTTTAGGATTAGCTACGGACTTCAGAGGCCAACCGAACAACACTGTTGCACGTTACTGGAATAATTTCAAATGCTTACTTTCTGAAATGCAACTGGGCAGATTAAAATAAATAACCAATTAGTTTTTTAAACAACAACAAAACAATGACCTTGAATATTTTATGGAAGTGAGTGTCCAGGGGACTCAGGGAGGGCCAGATATTTTGAAGCCTGGAACACCTACAGCAGAAGACCGAGGACATGGATCAATTTTGGTGTACCACGATTTTTATCAAAAACCGAAGGAATGAAGGGTAGGAAAGGAGCGACGGCGGCTAAAGCATAAAGCATTTCCGTCTGGAACTCCTCTCAGGCCTCGTAAACCAAGCCAAACACGAAACCTCCAGGCAAGGTCCCATTGTTTCTTGGGAAAGAACCATTTGTTCTGGGAAGATGCAAAACGATTCATAAATGAGCGTGATAGTTTCCTTCCTCCCAGTGAATTAGAGTAAAGTTCATTTTTCTATTATTAAAAGAAAAGGACGTTCACTAAGAATACAGTAAACAAGAAGAAAGCACTTACTGAAGAGCGACTGTACTACTTTTAATCACCTCTAATGCAGTCACGTTACTGGCCAGCAATGGGCTAGTCATAAATAACTTGAGAGTTTTTACTCGGCAGCAACGATCCTGGCCACCAGCAATTAGGTACAGCATTACGGCACCGTGCCAGGCCGTTCGGCTCAGAAAGTCACAATACATAAGCCTTCCCTGGCTGTGACCCAGGGGAGTGAGCTTCCAGGTACGGCTGGCCTAACTCCCTGTGCTGTGAGCTGCAAGAAGTGGGGGGCAGACGCGGGAATGAACTCCCAGGCTCCAAGGAAAATGGGGCAGGGCGTAAACACGGCCGTCCTTACTCTTCAAAAACAAATTGTTGACGGAAATATAAACAGGTATAACCACTATGGAAATCAGTATGTATGAAGACTCTTCAGCAAATTAAAGCTAGAAATTCCATTTGACGCTGCCAGTCCCTTTCTAGGAACCTTCCCCCAAAAAGTTAATTACTATCTTTCAGTGACACATGCATGCCAATGTGTATAGCAGCAGAATGCATAATCCCGAAGCTAAGTCTTGGAAGCAACCTGTATGTCCAACAACAGATGAACAGGTAAAGTGGCATTTGCACCCAGTGGAGTACTACCACGCTATGAAGAAGGATCACCGTGACTCACCTCCAATGGATGTACACTGAGACTATAATGTCAACTGAAATAAATTAGACAAACAAGCTTAAATATTGCATAACTTTTCTTACATGAAAACTCCAAAGCATAAGCAATCTTTTAAAAAATTAAAAGCAGGGCCAGCAAGACAGCTCAGCAGCCCAAGCGCCTGCTTGGACAAGCGCAGGTACCGAGGTTCTGTCCTGAGCGCCACCACTGGCCCTGCCCCCGGACATGCTAGGCTGGCCACTGAGACCGGGCATGGCGGCACATGCCTGTAATCCCAGTGCTGGGGCGGCTGAAAACAGGATTGCTACAAGTCCGAGTGCACAGGGAGAGCGCAGCTGTATGTATTTGGTACATAATACATAAATACACCAAATACATAATACCAAACACATTTGGTACCAAATACATAAAAAATGAAAAGAAAAAAGTTAAAAGCAGATAATGGGAAACAGAGCCAGACCTTTCTGCAAATGGGAAGAGGACGCAGAGATGGAGGAATGAGGGGAGAAGGGAACAAAGAACTAAAATGCAGTCTGAGCACGTGCCAGCTCCCCACAATGAACGCAGGCCCTGCACTATGAGCAAGTACTAAGGAAGGTTTTTTAAATTTTTAAATGGTTGAGCATCAGACTGGACACAGACCCATACTTTAAAAATTAACCTTTCTGCTCCTGCTCTGAACTCATTTTTTTTCTTTATGGTCTTAGAGGCAAAAATTAACACTGAAGACGTAGATTTAAAAAACTAAGTAAAAACTAGTGAAGGTGAACTGGGAAGAAACCGAGGGTGCAGGCCCAAGACTCCCACCTCCAGCAGCTTCTCAGGCACAGGTCGGGCGCATGAACAGGCTGCTCATCAGTGAGAGCGCCAGGCCAGGGCTGGCAGCGCCACTCCTCCCTCCTGCACTGGCGCGCACGTGCCACCACGGTACTAGCCGCCCACCTGGCACCAGGGCTGCGAACACGAAGACGTCGAGCATCACTCTCACCTTCAGCAGAGTAGGTCTTTAGCCCACTGCGAGCAAGCGTGCGTGCATGCGTGCGTGCGGGCGTGCAGGCGTGGGCCTTGAGCCCGGGGACGTTACAGTGACCGACATCCCAGTCCTCCTTTCTGCTTTATTTTGAGACAGGGTTGCATCAAGTGTCTAAATTGCCCAGACTGAGCTGGAATTTGTAATCCAGCCTCCCAGAGTGCTGGGATTATGGTCCTGTGCCACACTCCCATCCCTCTTCCTCCTCTTCTCTCCCTCCCTCCTTCCCGCCCCCTCCCCAACCCCATACTGTCTTCTGGATGCCCCCCTGAACAATGACAATGCGAGAGAAACTGCAAAAGGCAATTAGTGCTTATGTTTCAAAAAGTAAGCCAGAGTAGAAATGAAACAGACGAGGCCAGGTGAGGTGTGAGCAGAGAGCGCAGAGCTGCCAAGGCGTCTCTCTACCGTGTTCATCGGCAACCTTCCCCAGAAAGCTGACTTCTTAGCAATGGCTTAGAAACAAGGAAGAGAAATACTGAGGACCTGCAGACAGAATAGGTGCTTGAACCCTAAATCCCAGCTGTTTTCTAAAAGGCAGTACTTCTTTCCTACCAGAAGGAAGCTTCTAGATCACTTCAACTGTTACAGGCAGCTGAGTTAGAAATACTATAGGCAGGGGCCGGGGAGATAGCTCAGTAGAGTAAGCGCTCGCCTGGTAAGCACAAGGGCCTGAGTTCAATCCCCGGTTCCAACAACAACAACAAAAAAAAAAAAAAAAGAAAGAAAGAAAAGAAAAGAAAAATTACAGGCAGTCAGACAGAGCTAGGCCCTCAAGGAGCCTGGATGGAAGACAAGAGCCTTTGCAACTTTGGGAAAGACAGACCCCTGCCGTGGGCCAGACCTCAGGACAAAAGAGTGAACAAACACAGCCACACACCTCCCTGAAGATGGGCGTCTAGGAATGATACTCTAAATGAGTCTCTCTCCTTAAGTACTAAGCAGCCCCCTACAGGAAAAGGCCCGCGTGTGCATTCATGCCCACTCCCGATGCCGGTCTGCTAGGTGACTCGCTTCCCCATTCATTTGGTCCTGGAGCTGATCAATCTTACCTGAGCAACTGTGCTCGTAAGCTCCCTGGTTGACCACAGATTTGTCCCATCTCATGTCCACGTGGCGAGTTCCCGTGTTTTCCACTTAGACCCACCTCACCATGTGGTTTTATTATATAAAAATTCCTGGGAGACACAGCTTCCGGGGCAACCCACTTGCGTCCCCCTTCTGTCCTTCTCTCCTGTCCTCTCAGACAGGAGCTTTCTTACCCCCAATAAATATATTCTGCTCTTAACTCTGTTGTTCCTAAAATTCATTCCTTGGTTTTAGAGAACACGAACTCGGCCCAGGAATCTTTCAGGGTGGGACTTCCATTTCTCTCTATCACACCCAGCCCTTCGCTTTGCACTCATTCGAGTATTATTCATGGACTCCCCTGTATACCAGACTCCAGGAAAGAATGGCTTCTAACAATGAGGGAGCAGAGGGGGGAGGGATGGAGGGAGGGGAGGAGGGGGAGGAGGGGGGTGGGCAGGTCAGGGTCGTCTCCATGGACCTTGCCTAATGGTGCTATTTAAATGACCACACAAATACATAATTGAATCCTGATGATCCAGGACAGACTGAAAACCAAAACCGGGTGGGCCAGCGGTTGGTGCTATCTTAAGAGGCTTGGCTTTTGCAGGCCACATGTGAGAAGGAGGGAAGCTGTCTTTGCTTTAAATGGCAGGAGGGGGGCCAGGGAGATGGCTCAGTAGAATAAGCACTTGCCTGGCAAGCTCACGGGCCTGAGTTCAATCCCTGGTTCCGCAAAAAACAGAAAATAAAAAAAAATATTTAAAAACGGCAGGAGGGAGGCAGAAGATACCAATGTGTCTTAAGGCGCAGGTCTCCGCGATCATGGTGTGTGTGTGTGTGTGTGTGTGTGTGTGCGCGCGCTTCCACAGGAACGAGGGGCCTCTGGGAAGATGGAAGGGCACTGCTATTAGAGGCTGCTTCCCGGCAGAGCTGCGCACAGGAAGAGGACCTTCGCTGTCACAGCGCTGGGGCAGGGGGAAGAGGCGGTACAGTGCTGCCCGCAAGCTTTCCCAGAAGTAGAAAGACGCACAAGCCAGGTGGTAGGGCTTCAAACCTAAAGGGACCGGAGGCCTTCCTGGCTGAGAACCTCACGGTGCACGGGCAGAAGCAGCCCGAGACCGGGGGCCCACATTCCCATCGAAGACATTGGCCTGTGTGGAAAAAAAAACAGAAGACAGTCCCTGCCGGGTCTGGCTACCTTGAAAGACCGCCGAAAGCAGAGCTGAGAAGCTGTCTCCACGGCGACTTTCTGCAGAAAGTATCATCTGGACTAGGAAAAGCCCAGACCAGCAAAACACAGGCCCCATAAGTGCAGGCACGCACGGGGCTGTGAAGCAGGAGGGAGGGGGCCTCCGCAAGGTCAGCAAGTCCGGGCAAAACGATGGGTGCGGACCTCAGGCAAAGCCTTCAGGGCCCCGGCGAACACAATGCATGAAGGAGCATGGATGTTTTTCTTTTTGATAATGTTTTTTCCGGAAATACCACTTCAATCAAAGTTCTGACAATTATGAAACATGTCACTGATAGAGAGAATTCATCAAACGCGCCGTAAATGACAAGAAATGAGAACTCGGATCCTGAAATTGGATGGGCCTCCGAAGTCCCTGACAACCACAGCCAGGGCCATACATCACCCAGGCACGACAGTCTCCGGCAGGCTGAGTCACGTGAGCCTAGGCTCCTCCGGCAGAGAAGCGCGCCCTCTCTGGAGGGGAGAGGGTGCCACTGGGTTATCAGGTCGGTTTCTCAAATTACAGAGGCTGGGGCCAGGGCCACGGCTGTTCCGCCGAGCATGGCCCACCCCATCCACACTGCGGCCCCTGTGCAAATGCAGAGGAGCCCAGCTGTGAGAGCCGCGCCCACGCAAAGCTGCTGTCCTCCGAGGAACCCCAAAGGAGCTAGAAAGTCCAGCCACACGCCTCACAAACCACACATGCCCCATTCAGAACTGTAGCACCACGGAGGAGAAGCCTGGGAGAGAAAACCCTGAAGCCACAGGCCGTCGGAGCCCCAGGAGGCCAGCTGTGACTGTGTTTTACTGATTCAGTGTGAGTGTACACAATCTCCTGATAAAGGTAAAAACCTACCCGTCTCTATGCTTTTTCCTCTATTTTTCTTTCTTTGAACTCAAGCAAATTCTACAAAGGTGCCTCTGAATTACAAGTTTTAACATAAAAACTCTGTAAATTTCCAAAGGGGCTAAATGAACTTTTGAGGTCATCTCCTGAGAGAGAAAGCGACATCATCACCACCAGAACCTTCATCTCTAGAACGCACTACATCACTAGGAAAAATCCCTTGCTGGGGCCCTACCACAGGTGAAGCAAGCCACTTCGTTATGTTTTTTACATCTTCAAAAAAAAAAGTCCTACCCCCAACAGACGACAACCCCTGATTCATTAGATTTTGAGGACCATGTCCAGCACCTTCAATGACCCATTAGCCACATGGTTCATTAAAAGACACACACACACACACACACACACACACACACACAAAAAAAAACCAGCATATTCTCAGGCATCAGACTGTCTGGGTTAATGACCCAGGGCAGGCACAGGACTCTGGATTACCAAAAAGGCACTTCCAGTCCACAAAATGGACCCACACTGTAGTGGATTTGTTTGTTTGCTTGTTTTTAAAGGGGAACTAGATGCACTCACTACACAGGGTTGAAATGTGGAGAGAACCTCGAGCACACAGAATCATTTGCCATGGTTCAGCCCCTGGGCCTGTGTGTCTCACTGGGAAAATGCACAGAAGGCCAGGTATGCGGGCCTCGCGGGGACAGAGAGGGCCATGGAGGCCACAGAGCCGCTTTGGGCTTGTACACTGTCCCATTCAGTGCTGTCAAAGGCTTTGCAGAAACAGCTACTGCCCAGCAATGTGAATGGAACGAAGTTCAGTGAACAGCACAGCCAGACTCGGGCCTACGTCTCCTCTGTCTCCAAGGGCTGTTCAGGTGCCTGTCACGTGAGCGGGGATCCACAGAGCAGGCGGGTTCCTCCTGGAGAGTACTCGGTCTGTGCTGGGCTGCAACTTTCTCAGTTACCCTGCACTGCCCCGAGAGTGCCTGGCGACTGTCCCAACACGCCTGCACATCCTCGCGCCCCAAGCCTCCACACCTCCACCCTGACCCAAGATGTTCCACCTCCGATCTCCCTTTTAGTCCAAAGAAGTCCACACTTGATGATCGCTACTCAGATCACTTTCTACCAGCTTACAGAGCGCTGAGCAACCAGCCTAATACCCGGGGCTGAATCTGTAGTCTCTCTCAACCAGAGAGCCTGGTTGCCCTGGGAATTATTACCTCTGATGAGGCATGCTCGGCCTTTACAGTTACCAACAATATGCAATTATCAACACGTATTAGCCATGCTGCTTGATGCTTAACCTTACCTTTCCATTAATAGAAACTCTGTAGCTTTAAGTGAACTAGAGTGGGAATTAATGGCTGCCAAAATGAGTTCTCACAGGTGAGTGGACGCTTTACAGCTCATCATGCAGCTGCAGTAGGAGACACAGGAGAAGGTGGCCGACTCCAAAAGCCCTTGTGCCGAGGACAACACCTCAAGTAATAAAAACTTGCCCCCAGTGTGTTGGCCCCTGCAGCAGACCCTCACCCCAGAGCTATGTCACAGGACAGGCAGGAGCCATCTGGCCTCTAGGAAAAATAACTTCTTTATAAAAGCAAACTTCCAGCTTAAGTGGCCGCAAACATCGGCTGGCTGTGCTCTGGCAACTCACCTGCACGTGCCTTATTGATTTTGAGCACAAATATTTTCCCACGAGTATTTGCTGTCTCCTGGGTTCAGTTACAAATCCACCCCAACTCTTGAAACACAGGGTTTGAACTTCACAGGACAGTCGACGCCTCACAGTGTGGGTGGCCTAAATTCTGTACATGGGCAACAGTTAAGAGTGATATTTACCAAAAATATTCCCAGGGATATTTCCTTAGGAAAGTTGCAAATGTATTGAGCTCTCAATCTGATAATGACCAGACTTAAAAGCACACTTTGCTCTGAGGCTCTTCAGCCATCTCCCTCCTTCTACCACCCTTGAATAGAGTAACTGCAGAGTGGCTAAGGCGGATGATGATCTTGTAAGAAGGGCTTTCTCCTACCCTTTATTTTCCCATACTTAAAAAAATAAATAAATAAATCTAAGGGCACAGAAGGCAACCAGGGCCAGGCAGAACAAGAGATACTAAGATGCTAATAGAAGATGTGGAAAGAACCACAGGGATGGTGTATAAATAGTAGGACTCTGGAAAGAAAGGCATGTATACCATGTAAACAATAATTAAAGCACCTAGGAGCACTTATTCCCTTATCGGGAAGAGCCTTACCTGAAGCCCAGGTATGCAGTTTAGACTGAGAAGTGGGAGGGTTTTCTAGGTCTTGGTTTCTGCTGCTGGATAGTGTCATTCCTCTTGTCTCCTTTCAGAGGAAGCGGAAGAGCATAGAACACAGAAGCAGAAGGGAAGGGGTGCTACTGCCTTACTTGACTGGGGTGCTAAGGGCCCTGCCAGGTCAACACAGGAATCCTGGCCCCTGCCACAGGCACCAGCGAGGAGGCCACCGAGCCTGGGGGTTGTGTAAGAGGTTTGAGGTGCCAGGAGGAAGAGGTGGGGAGCTGGCCAGGCCTGTCCCCTCCAAAGAGGGCGTGGGTGGGAGCTGCTCCACTGTGCCAGATGCTGGTGGCCCAGGACGAATCTGGGCTTAGAGCCGCTGTCCCTGCTAAGCTTCCTTTCCAAAAGGTAGAAATTCTGGTTGTTTTCCATGTGAAATCCTAGTTACAGTTGGAAACAGATTCCAAGTTAAAAGGCACCTGAGCCAATAAAACCCCAGTGTGCACAGCTACTGTGACCGCCTCCTCCCGACCAGGCCTCCTTGCTTCTTGGGTAAACAAGCATGCATTTTGCCTCAAACCACAAAAATCAGACCCCCAAACTTCAATGTCACATGGCTTCTCTTCTATGACTAGCCCAGGATGGAAACTACACCTAGGTAACCCCTTCCTACCCAGAACCATTGGTGGGGCTTATCTGGTTCCTTTGCAAAAATCCCAAGGTAGAATCCAAGGGTCCAAGACCATTTCCGTCCAGCTCATGTTTCCTGCTCTGTAGGAACTTGCTTCTTTTCCTCCTACCAGCTCCCCACCATTCCTCCACAGGCCACGTTTCATCCTTCCTGGATCATTACAGTGAAGTATCACAGTTGTACAGCCCCAATCTGGCCTTGGCTTGCTGAAAGAAAACTTTGTATGTATTTTGTAA
>NDGN011472876.1:0-11902 GCA_002564285.1 Tympanoctomys barrerae
GGCAACAGAGCCTGCGAGAGCAAGTGAGTGTAAGAGGAGGCTCATGTTGCTTTCATAGGTCTGCTCTTGCAATGACCAACCAACTCTTATGTAGCCCTCATGCTCTGATCACTTGACATCAACCTCTACCTCTCTACCTGGTTGCATTGAGAATTAGGGATAAATATTGAAGGACAAATGCAAACTACAGTACCATGCAAAGATAGCCTAATAAAGAAAAACAATTATACAGAGGAAGGAAAGTTCCAATGTTCCAGGACAAGCGTTTGAAATATATTTAGTTAAGTAATCATGTTATGATAGCAGATCATTTGTACTTAAAATAAGTCTGGCAGCCCTCTCAGTTTGCTCCTTCTGTTATGGTGCTTTGGTAAGAGAACCTGGGTTTGGATCCATACGGATGTTTATAGGAGGAGTGTTCCTTGTATCACTATAATAGCCATCTAAATTTCCTCTGCTGAAATTGGCATACTCCAATTGGTTTTGCTGCAGTAGATGCCTATGGTACAGAGGTTTCTTTATATTTGAGCAACACTTTCCATTAAAAAGTGAGATTTGTCTAGAGAATGAAATATTAAAAGAATTGTGCATATAGGCAGTGGTCATTGAGGCAGAAAACTATGAAGAAAAAGAAAGAATGTAGGAAGGGACAAGAGAAAGCTGAAAGAAAATACTATCAGAGTTCAGTGAGGACACAAGTATATGCAAAACTCCTTATTTGGCTTATTTTAGAAGAATACCTCCTGTTGGAGAAAAGTAGAAGGATTTCTGGGGTCAGTGGTGGTGACTTTTCTCTGAGGACTCAAATGTTTTCTTAGTCTTGGCAGGTGGTATCTCCTAGACTCTGTTGGCTGGGAGAGGGGTAGAGGTGTATCCAGGTATTGGCTAGGGAATTGCTACCTTCCTTAGACCTGAAGGACTTGGGAAAGCTGTGCTTGGGGAAAAGTTGTAAACAAAAATCTGTGGGTACAGCAATCGACAACTAAGACTCAGAACCCCCACTGTTCTTACCTTCCACTAGGCTTTCTATGCTATGCAGCATAAGGAAAGTTAGGTTTGCATTCCTATTTTTAATACATGAAAATAGTGTTTTGTGTCAGGTGGTTCATTAAGTCCTGTGTAACAAATGCTTCCTTAGTTTTAAAATTAAAAGCAAATGTATCAGCTATTCTTTGTAGAAACGCTTCTCACATTCTCTTTTTCTACAAAGATGGCCAATGGGTGAGCATGAATTGTGGGAACCCTTAGGTGGCATCTGTGTTCTGATTGCTACTTTCTCACCAGCATTTAGTTCAGGCTTTTCACAAACACAAAGGGGCACATATCGATCCCTTCTCCAAAGCCATACATTTTAATATAGTTTAACATACCAAGTTGTCAGGCTTTGATCTCTTGGGTCATAGTTCAAACTCTTCTAATTCTATTGCCTACATTTCTAAATTTTTAGGGCATTTTCAAGCACAAGTCAATCAGTGTCAATAAGACAGAAAGGGGAAAGAAAAATGAAAAACCCAGTGTCACCCTTTGTGCAGACTGATGGCTTTTGTATCGTCTCTTCAGTGGCCTGAGGGTGGTTGATTTTGTTATTCAATTAGGATTTTTTTCCCTTACCTTCTATATCAGAGAATATAAGGAAGTAAAAGGTTTTTTTTAGGTAACGAGAAGCCTCCTTACCCTAAAGTAAAATAAGTCCCTATGGTGGATGGATGTGGTCAGTCAGTCAAGTCATAACTATTTGTCTGGTCAAGCACTAATCCAGATGTTGTGAAGATGGATTTTCAATGTGATTAACATTTACACTCAATTGATTTTAAGTACAATTGGGGTGATCTTCATCCATTTATGGAAGGCTCTCAGGAAAAAAGACTTTTAGGTTGCCCAAAAAGAAGGAATTCCACCTTAAGATTCATCATCAGAATTCATCTTGAATGTCCAGCCCTCCAAACAAGATGGCAGTGTTACTTCTACCTAAGCCTGTTGGCTTTCCCTAAGGAATTTGCATTTATGAGCTCTCACAGTCATGCAAAACAGTTCCTTCAAGTCTTATTGGCTCTGTCTCCCTGGAGAAGCCTGACTAAGGCAATGGAGGAAAGCATTTGGAGTCAAGACCCATCAATAGAGATGGGTTTGCTCACTGGCCAGAGCACCAAGCACAGATGTCCTGCATGTATGTGTGTGTGTGTGGCTGCTAGGGCAGCAGGGATTCCCCACCAGGTTTCTGGTAGAAGGCAGATGGTTCACACCAGGGACTCATTGAAGAGACCATCTCAACAGTGAAGGAACTGAAGAATCAAGACCATGGTGTGTCCAGGAGAGAGCATAAGAGGAAAGCTTTAATATTCCCTCAAGGGAAGAGGGAAGGCAGTGTTATCTATGGGAGATGCCTCCCCTCATAGAAATTGGGACTAAAGACCACTGTACACAGTCATGGGCAGAACTGAGGGTTGGCAGAGAGTGTAGGAGTCAGTGCTCTGGCCCTTCTTTTCTCTAATCTCAAACTCCTGCCAGCACTTCCCATTAGGTGACCAAACAGGAGCCTCAGGGCCAGGAGGTCCTTGATGACATTCCTATGGTCAGCTTGTGGGAGCACCAGAGAAGAGAAGAGCAGGGACTGGAGTAGGAAGGAACAAAAGAATGAGAGATTTCATGGGAATCTTTCTCTTGAGATTTCATAATAAATCACTCACTTTCAAAGCTTAAACGTATTAATACAAGAAGCAAATAGGTTGTCTTTGTTGATATGGTTACTCTTAGTAAAGCATAGAGGGATATAAATGCATATTCTTTGACATGAGTGAAAAGAAGCCTTAGATTCTCTTGGACTACAGGGCTAGAGGTTTAGCTTAATTCTGATGCTTAGCTACTTAAAAGAGGCCCTTGAAAGCAGGGCCTCTTCAGTGTAGATCCTGTCCTTCTTCCTCTTCACTCATCCCCCGTCTAAGAAACCAGATCCACATCCTGTCCATAGTGACAGGGAAGCACAAAGTGAATGATTTCAGACATGTGCTGTGGTATAAAGGTTATTACTGGTGGAGCATTTCATTCGTAGAAACTAGCATCTAGTTTTCTGTGATAAAATAAGGTCTCAACCTCTTAAGTGAGCATTTGATTTATATGTCTTGGGTTACTAAGTAATAGCTTTGGAGGGCATGGGAGCAATTTATAACACTGACTTCACTTGACTTGACTTAAAGCAATTGATGTTATAGCTCTTGAATTTAAATGTTTGCTTAAATTATCCTGAACACTATATCTTTAGTGGGGTTTTAATAATCATTTGCTTGTGTTATTGATTTTCTATTAAATCCCAGTACACCACCTCTATACAAATGAACAATTCTTGAGTCAGGATATGTTAGGCACTTAATTAACACGTACTTAAGGCAGGAAATGCACTAAAGCCTGGTCAGGTAGAGATTAGAAGAGTCTCAGCTTTCTGAGCATGAGCAGATGGGTCAGGAGATAAGTACACTGTGTGGTAAAAGTACAATAGAGACATATGCAAGAGCAGAGGGCATCCTAGGCCTTTGACCAGGGTAAGGTGAGCAGAGAAGAACAAAAACCAGTGAAACATTAAAGGAAGACTTTGCATCAGCTCCATGGCTGAGGGGACACCCATGGGCATAGCACACTGTGAAAGGTGGTCCAGTTTTGAACAGGAGGGAGGTTGTGAGTGGGGACAGGGACTGACAAGAAGTTGGTATCTCATAGTACAGTCTGGACCTTATGATGAGTCCAAAGAACAAGTGATATGATAGTACCTGAATTAGGGGGAAAATGTGTGTTTAAGATAGGTTGAGGAGAGATTGGAGGGCAGTGGACTAGCCAGAAGACACAAGGCTGGTTAGTAGACTGGACATGAAGTCTAATGATAAAGGATAACACCCTGAAAGAAAGCCAGGTGCAGGATATGTATGAATTGGAAGAATATAAAGGAGTTTCTAAGATGTAATAGCAGGACTTTATCCCAAATATGAGTATGTTTTTGACTTGGTTGACAAGAAAGGTAATCAACATAAGTAATAAAGGAGAACAAGGGGCTGAGGTGGTGAAAAGCTCAGTTTTGCTGAGAATCATATAATATGCTAGTGGAGGTAGACAGAGAGAGGAGAAGACAGAGACTTACAGATGGAAAGTAGATGTGGAGATGGCCTCGTCATTCATACTCTTAGGTGGGTAGCAAGCATAAAACATAGTTGAGGGCCACAACAGTTAGAGAATAAAGGACTCCAAGGTAAGTGTATTGTTCTCTGTGCTTTTATGAATTTTGAAATAGTTCATCATTAAAAGGAACAGATGGAAGGAGACACTCTTTTCTGGAGACTGAGAGGCAGCAACTATGGCATTGGGAATTCATGTAACGAAAATGCTACAGAAATGGGAATCAATGGACTGTGGGGATAGAGATAAACACATGGATGTTTCCACTGGATTTGGAAATTAATGGAGTCAGGAGGGGTCAAAACAGACCAGTTTCACAGGATGGTTGTGGTGGGGTTGGGGAATAAGAGGGGACAGAAGCAGAGGGAGGGAAGTGTAGGCTACTCATGCAAGAAATTTCAATGGGAAGAGGAGTTCAGCAGGTAGAGGAGTACTGGGATCCAGGGAATCAGGGTGTTTTTCTATTTAGGGTAGGCAGAGTGTGGACACATTATCAGCATGAACCCAGCTCCAGGAGGAGGAGAGGTGTACCAGATTCCTGTGACAATGTGATGACACAGAGAAGCCCTTGAGGACATGTCAAAGCAGGTCATAGGCACGTGAATCCAGGGGACAGAGGCTATTAGCAGAAAACAGGGACCTCTCATCTCAGAAGGGAGCAGTTTCGGGTACAGTTTATGGAAAAGCATGAAGAACTTAAGGAACTGAACTTGTCTGGAGAGATGCTTTTGATGCATCCAGTGACTATGGGGAGTGAGGAGAAGGGTGGAAACAGCACTAAGTTAGTAGTTTAAAAGGCCTGGGAGAAAGGAGGAGGCAAAGAGAAAGTCAGGTCCAGCCCATGTCTGCTTGGCCCTTCAGGGGGTGTGGAATGGGCTCCTCTTAGGTCCAACTGATTCACAATTTACCCAGACTTCAGATGGAAGTGCTGAGTCAGGGAAAAGAGTGGACTTTTGGTCTATGATAGTCTGAAAGTAAAAGATACAGAGCGTTTTGAGAGGGGAGCAAAAGAGGCATCAAGAAAGTAGACAACAGAGTGAGAAACAAGGCCACAGATTTTTGTTTTAAATGTTTCCAACTTGTACTGTCCAGGAGAGCCATTTATAATCTTCCTTTCTTCCTGGGGTCAAGGATCATTTCCATGGGCCTTATAGCCTAAGTAAGCAAAAGTACGTTCTCCCTAGAAGAACATGAACTTTGACAGGTAAAGTGTAAATAGAATCATACTTATGACTTCATTAATTTTTTGTCCCTACTGCCTGTATTTACTAACCATTCACTGAAATCTTACCATAATAGTGCTTAAAAGACAGAAAAACTGGTCATTAAAATGAATCTAAGATTACTGGTATGTGAGTTTAATTAGCACAAAATTAAAGCAATCTTATTTATCAATATGTACAAATAAATTTATAGTATTATATATTTTATTATATATATGAAGTTAAGTAGTAGTCTAGAAACACTCCCTCATGGTCTCACTGACTGGTTTGTATATATGTATATCATCATATATTTATACCTATAATGTATACCTATCTCTATGCTAGCTTCTGTTTCTGCTTTTCTGTCTTCTGATATGGTAAGAGAAAGGAAATATCCTGAAATGTATATTAGGATATTACGGGGCTAAATCTTCAGACTTACCAGAGCTAAATTATTTTGAAATGTATACTTTCAAAATGAAAGTTTTGGTAAAGTTAATTTGCAAGCAATTGAATGCAAGCAGTTGGCCAGAATTTTCTACCTGAATTAAAAGACCATGTTGCTATGCAAAGACCTTGAAAGAGCAAGAAATGACATAAAATTTATGACATAATTTTCTAAATGACCAGCCATCACTTCTCTAAGAAATGCTATCTTCATTTGTAACTCTCAGGATACCCTGAAATTTATAATACAAATAAGATTTCTGTGGTATTGAGTCCGCAACCCACACATAACAGCCCAGTATATCTTCATTAACAAGAAACATTTCTATTGATTTCATTTTGTGATGTTTCATATTACATATAACAAATATGTATGGTCACCTAAATGAATTATTACAATCCAATTTGAAATGATTGCATAGGGTTATTGTATTATCTGTAGGATGCTTTAGTCTCTGGGTGTCAAAACTGTTTTTATTTAATGGAATAACATGGAAAAGTTAATCAGAGTAGGTTAACCTCTGTGGAACTGAAGGTCACATGCATTTACTCTCTGTTGGAAATAGGGGAGCTTTCAGGGTTGAATTCTGGCCAAGGAGGGAGAAGGTGGAAGAAGAAACAACCTAGAGAGATTTAATGCCTCTGTTTCCTCTACTCTCACCAGTATCATTTGGCTTTGGGGGCTTTTCAATAACTGGATTTTTTTATTAAAAAATTCCTGCAAAGAAAATAAAATTAAACAAGCAATACCAACATAATGAAAAATCAATACTGCAGTTAACATTTCTATTGTATATTATTGAACGGCTTGACTTCAGGCCCATTCAGCTTTGCAAACACATGCCCAGCTGCTCAGAGTTTCTGAGTAGAGTTGGAGTAAGCTTGAAGAACAGCACAGAAAGAGTCATCTTCTCAAAATTGTATTTCCAAGAAAGATGATGTTTCTTATAACTGTGTTCTTTAACTGCAAGGCCAGGAATATCGTGGCAGAAACTTCCCTTTTGCTTAATCAGCATCTTCCATTTGGTGAGCACACAGAAGATATTTTGATGAGAGTTTACTGAGCATGTTAAAGCTTGCTTATTCCTATGGTGCTTTCTCCTTCATATCAGTTTCCATGAAGTTAGGCTTTTGCATATACATTGTGTACACACACACACACACACACACACACACACATATGTGGAGGGGATCTCACTTTTATAGGACTTGGATGAAGACATGTACAGCTAGAAAGACATCCAATTAGAGGCTGAGGGGAAAGCATTGACTATGTATTAATTCCCTTAAGTTTCCGAAGTTCCTTTAGAATCCTGGTCAAGATAGTTATCTGAAATATTGGCATGCCCTTTTATGCTCTAACAACAAAGCCCAGAAAGCCGTGGATGTGCTCAAGAGCTGGAAAGAAAGCTCTCGAGTCACGAGAAACAAAGAGAGGTGGATCAGAAGGTGAGGGGGCATCTGGGTAAAGGCACTGAGTGCTGAGTGTGGGTGCACTAATGGTACACTAACGGTGCCCAGCTGCAAGGCAGTTTTCAAGGGGGATTCAGAGCTTGTTCACTCACTAGCACTAGGTGAGGGGTTTGTACTTTGACCCTTCAGTAGAAAAATTGCTGCTGGAGGGCAGTCAGGGCACAAGTCTGCATAGTCTGTATGAAAGTAAGTGTATCTAGATAGGTTGTAAGATAAGAATACTTACTGAAAAACCATCTAACATAGAAATTAATGTAGAAAGTGGCAAAAAAAGAGAAAGTGGCCTAAAACTAGTGGCATCCATAGGATCTGCAGTACATGGGATCTTCAGAAGAACCAAACTTCACCTCCATAAACCAGGCCATGTAGGTTAAATTCCTCCAGGAACCAACATATGGCAGAGACACCCACTGCATGCTGTCCACTTTTATTTTCCTGAAGTGACTAAAAAAATTACAAACACACGACATTTGTCCCTTGTGAGAGATAGACAACAACTTGTGACAAATGGAAGAACTCTCAAAGAGCAACAGAGAAGGTAATGTCCAGAGAGTATAAAATGGACTTAGGGCCAATCAAATTGCTAAGTGGATTAAAGTGTCTGCAAGCAGGCGTAGGGGCCAGGGTTTTGATCCCCAGGCCTGCCGTGCCAGCCCCGCCCCCAGGGGCACTGAGATGGCAGTGGAGGCTGGCCGTGGTGGTGAGCACCTATAATCCCAGATCTTGAAGGGCTGCAAACAGGTGGATCACTACGAGTCTGATCTCATAGTGAGACCCTGAACATCCTGTAGACATTTCTCTAAAAAATAAAATAAAATAAAACAAAATAAAATAAAAAGACATGATTAAAATGTTAAAAGTGACAAGAACTGATGAGTAGATTTAATACTATACAGTGAAATGAAGCAAGTGGGGTTGAGAAAGAAACAAAAGATTACGAGTGCAAATGGACAAAGAAATATTTTTAAAATAAAGCTGAAAAATGCTCAGTAATAGAGGAAAGATTTAAAAAAGGGAAAAACGAAACATAATGGAGATGATGAACATAAAGCAAAGAGATCCAAAAATGTTCATAGGAGTTCCAGAAGGAAATTAAGGAGCAAGGGGGAGAGACAATATTGTTGGAGAATACAGGTGGAGGATCTTTTTTATTTACTATTAAAAATTATTAGAGCATTTTTAGTAGCACCCTACACCCTGAGGAGGACACGTCAGTGTATGCGTCCCAGCACATCGCAGTGAAACCATCTAGTAGGGACGATGGCACACGTATGCTTAAGAAGTGCGCCAGAAAGAAGCAGTGAGCAGACTGGAGGTATGGATCTCCATGGCCATAGCAGCTGCCGCGATGACTGAGCACTAGGTGATGACAGAAAATAACCATCCACCTCACCTGGGTACTCAGTTAAGTGATCACTCACTGTGTGGGGAGGGAGGTGAGCTTCTCCCTGCAGTGACAAGCCTGGGCCCTTTGTACAGGGACTTCGTTGTCTCCTCCCCTCAACAGCCCTCAATAGAATATTCTCGCTCCCTGATTATACTAAGTGAAGGTAAAATAAATGTATTTGCTGATATACAAAGGCCAAGAGATTGAAAGATCAAATCATCTCCCAGCGAAAGGAGGTGGAAGCTGGGAGGAGCCAGTGGGCACTGAGTTATAACTCAGGTGACAAAGTGATGGAAGATACTTTGCAAGTGGCTATTTAAAATGAAAAGGAAATGAATACTGAACAATACTTCATATATGATAGGAAAGTAAAACTTGTGGGCAGGTGAGTAGAGTATTAAGATCCGTATGGGGGTGCCGGTGAGATAGCTCAGTGAACTAAGCCCCTGCCTAGGCAAGCACAGGGACCAGGGTTTGATCCCTGGCACCAAATGTTGTGTAGCAAGACCTTGTACCAAATACATTAAAAATAAATAAGCAAACAAACTAACAAATAAATATCTGTATGGGGAAAGCAGCAAAATGTGTCAGCTTCAAAATATGAAAACAATGTCTTAATGATCATATTTTCTTAACATAATGTTAATTATACATGATACTGTCACTATGATTTCTATCCAGAGGCCCCCTTAAGCCTATGTGCTCATGGGTGGGACTTTGGGGAGGTGCTTGGACCATGGGCATGTGCATCTCATCAGTGAATTTTCTATTGATGAGTTTATAGGTGACTTGCTGTTAGGACACAGGCCACTAGGGCTTGGTTTATCTCTGCCTACTCCTCCCTCTATTCTCTGCTTCTTCGTTTCCATGCTTTGAGCCCTTTCTCCTCTGTGATGCCCTTCTGCCATATGCTCCTACCTTGGGGACAGCCAACTATGTATTGAAACCTTTATAACTTTGAGCCAAAATAAACCTTTTCTCCTTTAAATTGTGGGTGTTGGGCATTGTATTTCAGGGACAAGAAAAGTGACTAACATGTTAATGAAGGTGTAGAAGTATAGTCATATAATTAAAAAAAGCAGAGTAAAAGAAGGACAAAAAGAAATCCAGAAATAATCTCAGAAAGAAAAAAGAAAGAAGAAAAAGAAAAAGGAAGGAAATAAGAAGAAAGGCAAGGAAGTTGTACCAAAAATACATAAAAATGGATGATTAATAATCCAAACAAATGTAAATGGATTAAACTGTTTTTGTAAAACAGCAGACTCACAGGCTCAACAAAAATTTATTTGTTCCTCAGATATTCTGAGAAAGCCCTATGGCTTCATACTGTTCCCTATCAGCATGGGAAAAGGTAATGTTTTGTTACAGAACCAATTCAGAAGCCAAGTGTTGTTATCAGTCATATTTTTACAAGGTTTGATCTTACTTGAGATTAAACATCTCTTCTAATATCCTGACATGTGTCTCCCAAGGCAGGGTTAGGACGGTTAGTTCTGATAGCTCTACTCAGATCTAGTGGACAGAGGAAAGCTGATGGGGCAGCAAGTTTGCTTCCATGTGGAGCAATGGAGAGATGCCAAATGCAGGCTGAGTACTTACATGACTCATAACATGGTTGAATGGCTTTATTCAACAAGCGCTGAAAACTGGATCAATGGCCACATAAGAGAGATTTCCAGTGGAAAAAAGACTTTGGGATTTTAATTGAGTTTTTGCTCAATATGATGTGGTTACCAGATCAGTAATATGATTTTAGAAGGCAATAATGGAGGTAGATTGTCTGTAATTATGGGGGTGACAAAATCTCCACAGGCTTTGATCAGATCAGAAATATAAGAATGAATTTAGTACCGGATTCTGAAAGAAACACTGATAAACAAAGGTAGATCTAGATGGTATGAGCTAGGGGCTAAGTGCTAATTACACACTATAGCATGAACTCTTTAAGGACTAAGGAGTGTACTTTTCTTGGAGTAGACATGCCATTTGTTTCTAAATACATCATTGGCTGTCATGTTGCATTGAGAATCTTTATTCCAGTAAACTGAACTGGATCCACCCACTACAAACTTGTAACCAACCTATTAATAATAAATGGACAGTTAGAAAACATAGAGAGCTTTCTGTAATGGAAAGGAGTCAACCAAAATTGGACCAGTATTCTATTGACAGAACTCTAAGGGATTAATATACTAGGTCTGGGGTGGGAGTGTTTGTTCCTTACTGTTCCCCTCCTACATTAAGATCTCGATTCTGTTTTTGAGTATCCAGGCATGGTGTTGCTCTTTACCTCCTACTCTACTCCCTCTTCAAGCCCCATGTCCCTTCATGATGCTGATGCAATAAGGCAAATCTTGACCCTAAACTAGGGAAGGAAATATTTAGGAAATTCCTTCATCTGAGTTTGGGGCATTGCAATCTCTCTCTCTCTCTCTCTCTCTCTCTCTCTCTCTCTCTCTCCTCTTTCTCCCCCCTCTCTCTCTTTCTGTGGTGTAGGGTGTTTAATATGTACACATAATATTATAATATAAGTAAAATATCCATCTAAATTTAGGTTGCTCTAGAAGCAGATCTGGACAAAGATTCTAGTTCTGTAAGTAATTTCTGTGGAACAATCGAGCTGTCTCTCCAGAGAGACTCAGGGAAACACTATTGAACATGAATTTAAGATTCTTTTTCATCTCAGGGTAGATTTATTTGGCAGCTTCTGTCAGTCCCTGACTGAGGAGTACTGCTTGAGGCACTGCTTTCCTGTCAAATTTTGACTTGAGATGTCTGAGATCAGGCCCTGGTGGCCAAGAAAGGCTTCTGTCTGAGGGGTGAAGGTGGTGAAGTTAGAAAAGGGAAGTGCCATGGGGCAATGGGTCTACCGTCACATGTGTTGCAGTATGTGTGTTATGGCAGGATGTGCACATCTTGGCTTTGGAAGCTGCTGGCTCTGTGTGGACAGTAGTTACATGGAGTCTACTACAGTACACTATAGTTGAGGTGCAGAGGAATGACTGAGTGCTCCAGGGCTGGAGCACTTCGTGGTCACCTCTTTGGACTGTGCACTGAGCCTGGCCTCTCTTCACATGTTTCCGTGTATTTTGGTGGTCATGACAGCAGTGATATCACAATTTCCAAACCCATCTTTGTGACTTTGTTTTTCTGTGGTTTTTAAAAGTAATTTTATTGAGAAACAAACAGCAATGAGATAGTTTCAAAACCGATTAGTAGGACAGTTTCA
>NDGN011472877.1:0-13521 GCA_002564285.1 Tympanoctomys barrerae
AAAAAAAAAAAAAAAAAAACCCTTGTGCATTAAAAAAAAATCTTGTATATTATTGTTAGATATTATCAATTTTTGTTATAATTTTTATAATAAAAATATTAAGAGTTTATTGGAAATTGTAGTGAATATACTTTAGGAGCTACTTCAGAAGCCACAGTGACGTTAGCTCCTGGGCAGCTGGTGGTGAGCTTTACTGTGGTGCCACCAGCTCTGGTCAAGCCTCACAGTTCCTTCCGGTCTGGGTTACTAGTGACACACTACTAGGAGCTCCTATCTGCCACTACTGTGTTATCAACACAAACAGCCTCACATGGAGACTGTCTTGCTTCCCCAGTACTCAGCTTGGAAGAGGAGCCGGAGGACAGGCTGGATGAAGCAAAGTGAAGAAGTTATTTTATCTACAGGAACCAGGAAGCTGAGGTGGTACACAGAACACAGGTAGCTACTCGATCCTTCTTCCTTCTTCCCTGCATGCAACTCTCCAGAAACATCCTGCAGAGCAGGGCAGACCCCTGACAGCTTTAGCGGGTGCGGCAAGGTCACACTCTGCTTTGCTTTCCATCCCACATCCCTCATGCATTTTTCCTCACCTCTCATTTCCATTTCTTACCATGTTGGGTCAGTGGTAGGTCTTTGTCTCACTGCGGATGACAAAGTTGATGAAACTGCTTTTGTAAATTACAAAGCACTTTGAAAAGGGAATGGACTTTATGGCTGTGATTTCTGTTATTTTTCAGGAATACTTGGGAGAATCTAGCCAGGATTTCATTTGGGACACAATAATTAATCATTAATCTTGTTAAAATTCCACTATCATTTATCAGTTTAAGAAGGATTTTGAAACAGTTTTGAACTTTCTGACTCTGTTTGCCTTCAGCAAGGCGCAGCTAACTTTCTGCTCTCCAGAGACCCCCGCAGGACATGGGGTGGGATCTCACGGACAGAATGCTGGACCAAGGAACAGCAGGAGGTGCTTAAGGGTTCCAGTGTGCTCTGGTCCAGTGCAATGCACACTCCCACTATGAATTTTCACTGTGAAATTTAGAACTATGAAATGAGACAGAAGGAAAAAAAAAAAAAAAAACAGAACCAAAGGAAAAACAAGGACTTCCTGACCCTGTCCTGATAATAATTTCACACAATTATCTTCTGTTACCAGTTGTTACCTTTTGAATTTTATACACACACACACACACACACACACGCACTCTCACACACACAAAACTTGTAGATAATTTGTATTAAAATAAACCAACATTTACCTAAGTCCTAAATCATCATTTCCTTCTCCTGTGTTCTTTTATACTGCTTAGATTTTTTTTCCCACACAACTCTCTGCTATTTTTACTTATTTAATTATCTGTCTCTCTGGCTGGACTAGAAACTCTGGCAACCCAGGAAGCTGTCAATTCCACTCTCTATCATAGTCTTGGCACTTAACATATTGTAGATTAAAAAAACCTGTTTCTTAAATGATGAATGAATAAGTAAAAAGTAAAGATGACATGACCACATATCTGGCCATGGTTAAGTATTTTCAGTTTTCTATGTATCTGCAGTCTTCAACTTCAGTTCAAAGTAGATACCTATACATATATGTTGAATGATGAAACCATTATAAATTTAAATAAAATATCTGATGCCTATCTTCTAAGAACAGAGGCCAAATGTTTCTAAAATGTTTATAGTCATTTACATTCAGGGAACATGGGCATAAAAAACGAGTTACTTCTTTAAAAATAGAAATCATTACCATTGTTCTATTGAAATGAAGACATAATGGAGAATGTTAAAGAATTGGTTTGAGGACTTGAACCTTCACCTGCCTCTCCTAGCCAGCAAAGTAAGGCAGTTTGGCGTTCACCTCTCCTTTTAGGGACCACCGTGTGGATCACACTTGCTGATCTGGACTCTTGCTTTTTCAGCACATTTATATTGTGATGTTCTTTCAAGGGCTCAGGCATGCACCACGCGCCAATGAAAACCATTCAAAGTTGAACCAACCCTGTTTTCCTATGCTACAAGCTACATAAAACCCTGGCTTAAACCAGTGCTTTCTTTGGCTTTAGATTTCTGATCCTTAAGGGTGTCTGGTTGATTGCACTTGTGCTGATCACATGGGGAGAGCAAGATTTACAGAGATAAAACATCTTTCTTCTTCTTGGGCATTGGAAGCCAAATTATTTTTAAAGAATCAGAGGTCATTTGAGGCTTATGGGATTATTCCAAGTGTCAGATTTCCTCCTCGTTTTTGATAGGAGAGTCATTTTTCTACAGTGGCATTTAAAATTCAAGGCTGCCAGGGCTTCAGTAATCCCAGGAAAGGCCCCTGCTGGCAACCTTATTAACATCCCTGCTTTTTGATTTTTACTTAATTCCTTTTAATACTCTATTAAAATGCTAACAGATATTATGAAGCTGAGAGCTACAAAATGAGGACGATATTTCTCCACATCATCAAGCCTTTAGTGAGTTAATAAACTACTTGTGATGTGCTTTGAGATCATACAGAAAGCAGTTTTTTAGAAAAAGAATAGAGAACAAGGCAACACGTGCTGAAGCACAGTTAAGATGTGAAAGTACTGACATAAACGGTTCAAATCATCTTCAACCAAAATGATGGGGTAGCATCTGAATTGCATATTTGTTTTCTACAAAGGAATAAAGTGACATTCCAGCGGCTAAATGAGCATTTGAAAAACAGTCCTCGTTTCTAAGCTTTAGAGAGGGAAAGGCTGTTAGAGACTATGGGTGCAAAGAGAAAAGCTCATGTAACATTAAAATGTTAGCACAGATCAACAAAATGTCTCATATTTGGGACTACTTTCAGCTTTGAAATCATAGCTATATATGACATCTCATTTTAGATGAAAAAAGAATGGTCTGGGAGCAATACCTTTGAACTTACAAAAGAGCACATTCCAACTTCTTTTCTTTAACTCCCAACCTTTTCAAACTTCTGTGTATCCCTAATGATCAGGAATGTTCTAAGTCAATAGCTGCTCAAAGTTCCTGGAGGGCAAATTTCCTTAAAATGCAGATTCTGATCCAGCAGGTGGGACCCAACTTTCTGCTTTTCTAACAAATATGACCGCTAACCTACCATTTGAGAGCAAAACCATCCTAAGAATATTAGGGTCCCATGTAATCACAGCAGATTTAGCAGGAAGTTACAGCAGACTTAGATGGAAGTTAACCAAATAAACACTTCAAAAGATGTGTCATTGTTCTTGTGCAAATTGTTATGTAGGAGAAAATACTCAGCAGTCTATATGCTCCAGTTAATTTTCACAAAATCAATCTGAGCACTTCTAGAGTTAGGCAAAATCTAAGAAGCTATGAAGAGCCTTGAAGAGATCTTGGATTCTATAGACATGAGCTCTGAATCTCTTTGGAGTCACATAACCTTTTAAGAATATCTTTAACTACAGGTACTATCCCCAGGAAAATGTACACTTAGCCAAGCAAATAATTTTGCATGGCTGTATCTTTTTCTAGACTCTTGAAACTTCACATGAGAAAGAATTTCAAAGACAGAAATTTAATGAGTCCTGACATGGGGTGTCATAGGAGCTAGGAAAAATCAACAAAGAAATGAAAACATTTATAAGTTTCCTTTGGGAATTTTTAAGAACTAATGTAGTTACTTAATAGCACAGACAAAGAAAAAAGTGGAGACAGCAAACTTTTTGAAACTTGATGAGAGAATTTTTTTTTTCTGCAGCCTAAAGAGAATCAGAACCAAGACAACAAAAGTTAATTTCAAAATCAAGTTGCTCTCTCCCTTGGTGATGGGGCCCTGCATCACCAGTCTCTGAATGTCCGGGGAGACTTGCTAAAATCCAGGTTCATGGCATATCCCAAACCAAGAAATCTCTGGAAACACAGCTCAGAAATCTGCACTGTTTAAACTTCAAGGGTGACTCGAATCGACACTAAAGATTGAGGGGGTTCCTCAAACTTTTCTTAGTTTAGGTTACTAGATGTTATATTTCAGATTACATTAACAAATATAGGGCCACCCAGATAGCTCAGCAGACTACAGTGCCTGCTTAGGCAGAGCTCAGCAACCAGGGTTCAATCCGCAGCATGCCTTGCCAGACCCATCCCCAGGGCATGCTGAGACAGGGACTGAGACTGGGCATTATGGCAGGTGCCTATAATCCCAGCTTTTGAGAGGCTGATCACTATGAGTCTGATCTGTATAGTGAGGCACAGTAGATCCTGTACTAAATACATTAAAAATAATAATAATGTGTTCTTTCTCCTTTATTTGAAGTCCAAAGTGAATTAAATCTCTATATTCAGCAATCTTTGAAGAAATTGAAACCAGTTTCCCAGCCTGTTCTCACTCTTCACTCCTTCCTTTCTCTTTGCTCATGAGGCTCACAAACTCTTCTCATCCCCATCCTTTTCCCAAGATATCATGTATGAATTGGCTAAAATATACACTATGCAGCATAAGAAGATTGATAGATAGAATATATCATGGATATTAAAAGAGGTGTCTCTAGGGCCAGCCAGATAGCTCAGAGGACTGAAGTGCCTGCTTAGATAGACTCAGGGACTGGGGTTTGATCTAGCATGCCATGTTGACCCTGCCCCAGGGGCACGATGAGAGGGCAATTAAGACTAGGTGTGGTGAAGTGTGCCTATAATCCCAGTGCTGGGCAGGCTGAAAACAGGAGGACTACTATGAGTTCAATCTGTGTAATGAGACACTGCAGACCCTGTACTAAATACACTAAAAAAAAAGAACTTTAAAGAGATATCTCTAAGTGATTGACATAGAAATGGCTTTGGTGTAGGTAATTCTATAAATATAGATATATGGTTCTCTGCTTTTATAAAAGTCAAAATCTGTGATTTTCAATCTTGATTACTATAAAATTGCATAGTCTTTACCTCCAACCCCAAAGTCATGTATGTATGTATGTATGTATGCATGTATGTATGTATGTATGTATGATGTATTTGGAACAGGGTCTCACTGCTCAACTTGGATTCCTAGTGATCATCCTGTTTTTCAGCCTCCCTAGCACTGGGATTACAGGTGTGCACCACCAAGCCAGGTAAGGGTAGCCAGCTCCACGCTCCTGGGGGCAGGGCCAGCATGGCATGTGGTGCCTGGAATTGAACTCCAGTCCCTGAGCTTGCCTAAGCAACACTTAGTCTGCTGAACTACCTTGCCCACCCTTGATTTTAAAGGTTTGACTAAGACAACTATGGTTTCAAGTTGGAGTCTATACCTGTTTATTTCAAGCAGAAAATTACCATTAATAATTTTATCAATGATAATCCAAAGAATAAATTGGTATTGACTTTAAACAGGTAGTGAATTTTGGCTATGAAAACAGTAGCAAACGGTGAGGCAGTAGCTTCACTCTTTACCACATCTTCCTGGAGTAAGAACTGTGAGGAGCAACATGTTTATCACAAAAACTCAGAACTGCCAGGAGCTGTCACAGGGTCATAGTGCCCTCCTGGGGCACCATGTCTGCCATAGAAAGCTACACTAAAGAATCCACACCTTGCAAATCAAGTATTGAGAACCACTGATGTAGCTAGATATAGTTGAAATAGATAACCTATGTGTATGGCATTTATATGTGTGAAATGGTATAGCTTGTATTCCAGATGTTCCCCCAAACCTCATGAGCTCATCGGTGGGACTTTTTGAGGAGGCTGGATTTAGGGTGTGTGGTAACCAAATTAGTCCATTGATTGATTTAGCACAGTTCTGAGCGTGGGAGATGGGAAGGCCCAGCCTGAGTGTGGGAGGCACCACCAACAGATTTGAAGGCTGGCTGTCATATAAGAGAAAAGAAGGCACCAGCTGCTGCCTCTTTCCTGTCTTGCCATGGGCCCTTCTGCCCATGGCACCCAGCCTTGAAGCTCACCAGCTATGCACCAAAACCTTTACCAATTGGGATCCAAAATAACTCCTGCCTCCTTTAACTTGTGAGTTTTGGCTATTTTGTCCCAGCAATGACAGTAATCAAGACTGTGCTTACAGTGTGGATATGTGTGTATACATATGTGCACCTGGTATAAAGATATTTCTATACCTTAGAATACTTTGGAAAAGAAAACGTTCAGCCCAGCCTGTGCAAGTCCAAAGAGCTATATGAGAGGAATGGGAAGCTTTTAGGACAAAAAGAGAAGTCACAAGGAAGTAAAAGAAATATATTAAGTAATATAGGAAGTTGTATATAACAAGCTTAAAGTGCCTGTTTTTATAATGATCTTGCTCCTCCCTTATTTTCTGCTTGTAAAAGCTGCCATTTCATATGAATTACATCCCTCCTTCGCATCCCTATTCTTTTAATCTGAAGAAGTGAGGAGTTCAGGGGGATGCAGGATAGGACGAAAGGGAGGAGAGAGAGAATAGTGCTTAGAACAGCCACAGTCACCTAATAGTTGCCAAATTGGAGGCTGAAAAAGAGAACATCCTACTCTGAAAAAATATCCATACTCATAAGAAGTTGCAGAAGATTTTCAGGGCTTTTACCATCATGCTTATCACCTATATATAGATGAACCCATAAATCTCTTGGGTAACAAGTAAAGTCAGTGCTTGTCAAGCATAGTTTGACAGAAATCATATGCATCAATTAATTTTAATGATATCATCCTCATATTTAAAAACTGTGCCTCAGAGGGACTCACCCATTGCCCCAGATCTACCTGATATGATGCAAAAATGCAATAAGAACAATAAAAGATAAGTTGCCATCAAGGATCCTCAGAATAATCTCTTTCAGTTCTATAACACTTATCCCATTATTGTTGCCACTTTCTGAAGCAGTTCTGGAGTCTTCTTTCTATAGTGTCTTTAGTTGCGCTGTTGTGACTGTCTTAACATTCTGACTCAATTCAAAACATTGATCTTTCATGGTCACTTTCACTTTAGGAAAGAGACTGAACACTCGCAATTATAGGTCCATTGGATAAGACTGATGAGTATACAGTATAATCGTAATCACTGGACAGAAATTATTGGAAGAGCTGTGAGTCAAGTCAGGACATTGAGCCTGCCACAAAATGACATTCACAAGGACTTGCAGAACTGCTTCAGAAAGTGGCAGGGATAAGGGCATAATTGTATTTGAAGAGAGGGGCAGTACAGTATTTTAGGAAGGGTTAATGGCAACATGTCTTGTACTGTAATGTATTTTTAGCTAACCAGCCACACTTTTGTGATCATGGCTTGTGATTAATGGTGGCCAAATGAAGAAGCTCTGGGCTCCCTTCCCTGGTCACACTCTAGCAGTCAGAAAGGAAAGATTCCAGTGGCAAATCTGCCTGGCTTCAAATCCAGGCTGTAAAACTTAGTACCAGGGTGACCTTGAGAAAGTGATTTAACTTCTTAGGCTACGTAAGCTCGTGAAATTTATTCCTATCAAACCATCTTCAACAATTTAAGTGCCAAATTCCAACATTCATGTCTTTTAATCTAAACTTTTGTGAAACGCTGTTACAAGGTGCTTTCCCCAGGAAGCACGCTCTGAGGCTCTGAGATTTTCATAGAGAGACTGTTGTGGCGTGCTCACCACACACCCAAAGTGGCAGGAAAGGAGAGCTGAGAAGAAGAGAAGCTGAACAATAGTGCAGCTTCATCCAAGGCTCCAAATGATCCTGTGTGGAGCTTGCACACTGGAAAATTCCTTTAGAACTGTCCCAACTGAAGCAATGAGGCCAGGCCTCTGCACCTCCCTGCAGATTGTCTTGTGGAAGGAGCCCAGCTTCCAGCAGGCCACTTCCTTCAACAGCAGGTAATGTCTGATGATGGACACAGTTACGAGCATCCAGGACCCATGTGTGCCTGGGTCCTAAAAGGGAACCTAAAGGGGAACTGCAGCACCTGTGATAAGTACAGGTGAAGTCTTCCTGCCAGATCATCATCTGTTATTAGAAAGTGGCCATGAGAGATTGCACTCCTGCATTAGAAACACCATACTCTGGAAAATAACACATGAAATGCTTTTGTGTCATGCATGCCGTGACAGGTCTGAGGGGGCTCAGCACTGCATGCCACGTCTTCCCTCTCACCCCTATGTTGTCCATTCCCAAACAGTCAAAGCACTACTAAAAGCTCATCCTCGAAGTGGCTCCTGATTCATTCAGTGATCCTTTCTTCTCTTCTAGTTACCCATGGCCATAGAGAATAATCACTTTGCTTCCTGGAAATTGCCATTCATTCATTTGTTCACTCACTGCCTCCATCTGCAGCCATTACACATTTCTAATACCTATTCTATACTGCACTAAATATTGAGTGTTAAAAAAGTAAAGAGATTGTAAAGGGCCTTCGCATCATAATAATGGATTTTACGTAGACATAATGAAGACATTTGGGTGGGTTATGGGCCATATCACGACTTGAACAGATTTAGATTACTTAAGAAACCATCAGTGGGCGTTGAGGAAGATGGATCACCAGTGGGGTCCTCAGCACAAAGAATGCCATTCACAAGTGGAGCATTTAAATGCTGGTAGAGTCGCTTTGCAAACCTCAGCTGAGTCACCCATCTTCTGCCCTTCCTCTAAGTCCACTCTGCAACCCCACAAGTTAGTTGCATGGCCAAGAAGCGAGTCAACAGTCTTCATGGGTGAAAGCACTAACTTTATCCCCCTAAGCCACTAGCAACCACAAGGCTCAAACACATGCCTTTGTATGCGTAAATATACTATGTATATGACCCCATGTCACAAATTCTCAATGTGAAATACACAGCTGTCCACATAGACTAGACATCTCTAAAACATGAGCCCCAAGAGGACACATCATTCCATTTGGGCTTTCTCTTGAACAGCTTCAATAACTTTAGGCCAGTCACTAATAGGAAAAGTAAATCTCTCAGTGGGTGGGACTTCCACATTAAATAAAAATTATGGATCTAAGTGAAAGGATAGAAGCACAGACTGTACTGTAAAGAAATAAAAGCAAGAGAATTTTTTAAAATTAGCCAGCCATCGACTAGAAAATAGAAGAGAAAATACCATATTAATAATAATTATTTGAAGGTAATAGCTTATGTTCTTTAATATAGTTCCAACATAAATGTCACTGTAAGAAATGATATTTCATTTTACTACTAACAAATCAGGTGCTTAGTGTGCTAGGGGAGAAATGATTGGAACTACTTTAAAGCTACCTTAACCAGAGAAACTGCAAAAATATTTATATCCTTATGAAGGAAGGAAGGAATGCCCCCCGTGGGTGTATTTAGGTGTCCTCCATCTTTTGGATAAATGGTAGGCTAAACAAAAAAATGGAAAGATGACCTTAGAATAATAACCTCAAGACCCAACTGGGACACAGATTCCCAGTGTACAAAACTCATTTGCAATATGTGCAGGATGGAAATTTCCACGCTGCTTTATACCTCATAGATTTTATTATATATCCCAAACAAAACTCACCAAAACACCTAACTCTGGGTTGGCTTCTTTCCCTTGTGGGGTGGACCCTCTCATATGTAAAATTATTCTCCACTCCTTTGCTTACTGTCTGTAATCCTGCTCAGCCACTCAATAGTGTTTGTGAGGATAGGAAAACAAAGGGAAGGGGAAAACCCATCCATTCAAAGAGGTGTTTCATATGTAGAATGGAATTTTTTAGACCAAAACCTGGTCTGGCACTGCTAGGATTTTTTCGAGCCAGGTTGCTTCCTATTCTTCCTTCTAGGGACCTCATGCGAAAGCCATGTGGAAAATTTCACGAGATAAATGCAGCGTGGATTTCCACAAGCCATTGCATTGGGGGACCTCTTTCATCCCTAGTCATTTCCAATAGCCATTATGTGCGCTGGATGGAACACGGAGAGCTGATGAGGGCCTGGCCTGTGAGCCATTTAGTGTTCAGAAAACTAAAAGGCCCTGGAGTGTCCAGCTGACTTATCATGAATGGCGGTGATACTCATGGGACTGTTTGACTGAACTGGTGCTTGAAAAAGCAAAGCCAGTGAAAGTCACCAATCTGATCCATCTGATTGAAAGGTTGCATGGAATGTCTTAAATAAATATCTAGCTCTTTCCATAAAGAAGCACATAAGTAGACAGACATAATCTATAACCTTAAAGTCTTAGAATTACAGTATTCCAGACAGTTTTCTCCAACCTTATAAGTTTTGCATGTCAATAGTTTACAGGCTCCTGATGGAGTAACCTGCAAGTACATTCCAGTAAAGTTTATAAAAACTCTTTCATGATACAGGGGAAAGGAACTTGAATGATCCTCTACATTTGATATGTGAGACTCACAGGTTCAAGAAGGTAAAGATAGGGGGCTAGGGATATAGCTCAGTGGTGTAAGCGCCTGTCTGGAAAGGGCAAGGTCTTGAGTTTGATCCCTGGTACTTCTTAAAAAAAAAAAAAAAGGTAAAGATACATTCAGCATTACTGTAACAGGAAAAGTAATCTTTTAATATATTATTATTTTTAGGGGTTTTTGTGCATGTGCTGGATCTCACTATGCAACTCAGACTTATAGTGATCCTCCTGATTTCTGCCTCCCTATTACTAGGATTACAGGCATGTGCCACCACATCCAGGTTCCATTGCAAGCTCAGTGTGCCTGGGGTCAGAGCCAGTATGGCATCCAGTGCCAGGAATTGAACCCTGGCCCCTGTGTTTACCTAAGCAAGCACTTAGTTCGCTGAGCTATATTGCTGGCCCTGTAATCTTTTAATATTTAACCAATGATCTCAACTCGTCTTTTCTCAATGTGTACTAATTTGAATAAATACTATTAATTCAGCATAATAACATTCATCCAGTAAAAAAGAATTTTTTGAAGCAACTCTTTAGATTCTTTTGACAGAATCAAGGAGTCAAAATGAGCAGTTTAGTGGCCTAGTGTCAAAAATCTCTGTCCAGGTGGGAAGTGAGATAACGCACACTGCCTGTCCCTCCCACACTCCCTTTGATAGCTAACAGATCCCCACAAGCTCAGGATTGCACAAATGCCAGGTGCTTCCTGGCTGCTCCATGAGACTATCAAAGCCAACCCATGAGCTTGAACAGTGGTGAGGTCCAGGTATTCACAGGGCTGAATGGAAATCACCAAGGAGTAGACTGTCAGCTTGCCTAAGAAACGTAAAAGAGTCTATTACCCTGGCACTGTCACAGTGTCCCTTATTTATGTTTCTCTATGGGGGATCAGGAAGAGCAGCCAGAACAGCCTGCTGCAGCAGCTATCCAGCTGCTCATGCAGTTAATAGAGCTGTAGAAAGAACATGATTTATACATGAGCACTTTCCCTCCATACTAGCGCATGAGTTCCAGACCCACTCATTCTGGGAGACCACACCTTGTACACGTTCCTGTGTTCTGGCAACAGCAGGGTAACACAGAGAGCTGCTGGTCTACATTGACACACAAGACAAATATAATATGTAAAGGTATTGACAGCATCTAGAGATGATCTATGCCCTTTAAGGCGCATATGGGAAGAATCCACTTGTTAGAACAGACAATAGTTTTCATGCACATTGCAGAGCCAGACAAAAGTTTGCAAAAGGGAGTAACGCAGTCCGAGGGAGATTCCTTGATGCGTGCTGGTTAGGCCCATCTGATGCAAGAACTAAATTAGAAAGCATGTACACAGGTCCACCAGGGCCCACAGCAATGGTGCAATCACTGAATTAGCTCTTCAAGGCAAAAGGGGAGGACTAGACTCTACTTGGAGCCTTATCCTTCAAAATGAGAATGCAGGCTAAGCAATCAGGTATTACTCCCCATTTCTGTGCATGTCTGCTGGGCTGGAAGCACAGAGAGTGGCATGCAGCTTCACATACCTTATAGGGGCCCTGGTTACAGCCACAGTAGCTGCTCTCCATGGTGTAGCTTCTAGACACGCCCATCTCTCTCCACACAACCACCCGGGCAGTGGAGGCTCGGGATTTCTCCACAAGAAAGCTGCAGCTGCTCATAGTGAATGCCGGTGCTAGCTTATCAAGAATTTTAGGAAGAGCCTATGATAAAGAGAAAAATCAAACTAGGATGAGCGGCAGGTGATTAGGAATTTTCATTGCAAAATCAATCTTGGCATTTATTAAGCATCTCTACATATCAAATATTTAATATATGCTACAGGAAATAATTTATTAACTTAAGAAATAAATTTTTAGTATTTTGAATAAAAAGTAACAGAGTATCTGGAAAGTTGGGAAAAATAGCTCGAGTCCCACAACTACCAATTGGCTAGGGTGAGGTCCAAATATCAACCTGGGCAACTTGAAAAGCCATCCTCTTTTGACTCCACTCTTCTACATCTTTGCGGGCCTCTGCTTCACACAAACCTTTGGCCCCATGTACTGCTGAGTTGAGCATACTAAAAGTCACCGAGCCACAGGGGCCTGAAATTTATACTGACTCCATCCAGCTCCACTGCTTCCTAGTAGGTCAGACTAAGAGCTATTCATTCAGCTCAGAGGACCACTAGGGCTCCTGAAGATTCTTAAGCAAGAGCCCACATACAGTTCTCTTGTTTCCCGTGAGCACACAATTGCCAAAATGAACTTTTCAGTCTCATTTTCTAAGCTATAAATCTGAGCCTGGATCAATTATAAAACTCCTAAAACTCCATCCTCTCTGGGTTCATATATCCCACCTTTACTTGAAGTAAAAATGCTTTATTTATGACCACTTAATCTCCATGTAGAAGGCATCTGTAGACTCTTGGCACTGTGATTGACAGAGACAGGGCTTGCAGCCACTGGACTTGGCCCCAAGGGGACAATGACTCAGATTTGATAGGACACGTGGTCTTTGAGTCAGCAGAAATCCTAAGCTTAGGTAGACCCAGAAGTTCTGTGACATTAACAAGAGGTCTCTAACCTCAATATTGACAGAATGTGTTTAACAGCACATAACAGGAAATTTTGTATGTTAGACAACAAACAATGAAACTTCAGACTTTTGAAAAATTCATGGGAAAAACATAGTGGGTTGATAAGAAAATGAAAGATTTATTTTTATTTTATTATATATTTATTTATTTATTGTATTTAGGACAGGGTGTACAGGGCTCACTGTGTAGATCATACTCATAATGATCCTCCTGTTTATAGCTTCCCAATTGCTGGGATTACAGGTGCGCACCACCATGCCCAGTCTCAATTGCCCCTCTCAGTGTGCTCGGGGGGCGGGGCCAGCACAGCAGACCTGGAGATCAAAACCCTGGACCCTGAGCCTGCTTGCAGGTGCTTTAATCCACTGAGCTATTTGGCCAGCCCAAGATTGATTGATTGATTGATTGATTTTTGTATTTTAGGGAAGGACCCATAGGGTGTTCAAGGTCTACTACTAGATCAGACTCATAGTGATCCACCTGAGCTGGGATTACAGTTGTGCACCACCACGCCCAGTCTCAATTACTATCTCAGCAGGCCCCTGGGGCAGGGCCGGCACAGCAGGCCCCGGGATGGAGGATTTATTTTTAAATCAATGAAGTTTTGTTAATTTCTAGAATATAGCTCAAATATCAATCTCTTAGGTACTGATCCTCATGTTTAA
>NDGN011472891.1:0-16742 GCA_002564285.1 Tympanoctomys barrerae
TTATTTATTTATTTATTTATTTATTTATTTTTGTGGAATCAGGGATTGAACTCAGGCCCTTGCACTTGCCAGGCAAGTGCTTATTCTACTGAGCTATTTCTCTGGCCCCTCCTTTAGGCTTTAGACTGAACATTGACTTCTATGATCATAGCACTACCATCAGCATAAAAAGCATTCTAAGATGATGACTTTGTGTAGACTTAGAATAGGAATAATTATTAGAATAGAGCATACATACAGCAGAGAGCAAGGTGCACAGGGAAGTGGATAAATCGACCTAACTGTGATTTAGTTAGGCATCTGTGGCTTATTTCAGCCAAGGGTCTTGTTACTTTACAAAGCACTGGGGTCTCAAATGTTGCTTCTCTTTTCCTAGATGTGTTGGTGTGGAGCAATGATCGAGTTATTCGCTGGATACAAGCAATTGGACTTAGAGAATATGCAAATAATATTCTTGAAAGTGGTGTGCATGGCTCACTGATAGCCCTGGACGAGAACTTCGACTACAGCAGCTTAGCTTTGTTACTACAGATTCCAACACAGAATACCCAGGCAAGCCCCTTCATGTGGTGGTCTCACTGGCTCTTGGTTAACAGAATGGCAAACTCTTAGAAAAAACGTGTCTCTGTGTTTCTGGCTTTAAAAATTAAATTTACTTTCACTGATAAGTAAAATATATAAATTGTACACACCAGTGGATAACATGATGTTTTAATATATGTGTACATTTTGTAACGTTTAAATCAGGTTAGACTTATGTATTTCCTCAAATATAATATTCTCTTTGGTGAAACCTTCTGAATTTTCTAGCTTTTAAAATGCGCAGTAGATTACGGCTGCCTTCAGTCACCCCACTATACAGTAGCACAGCAGAGATTCTTGCTGTTATTAACTGTAACAGTATTGACAGATCTACCTGACTGAGAAGCTTTCGTCTATCTTGCCCTCTCCATATTCTCTCTGGCATCTATAACCACCATTTGATACTGAACTTCTATGAGATCCAGTGGTGTAGAGTCACATATGTGTGAAAACAGGTGATACCTGTCTTATCATCTGTGCCTGCCATATCTCATGCAAAATTTGTCCAACTCAGGAAACAATTATAAAGATTTCTCAGAATATGAAAACTAGAAATTCTACTTGACATAGTTATTTCCTTTCCATGCATCTTCCCAAAAGAGTTAAAGATGAAGTAATATCGGGCTGCACGTGTACTTCTCTTAATTCCACCAAAACTCACATAGCTAAATATTAGGAGGGAGCTCTGTCTAACAGATGAATGGATGAAGACAACATGATATTTAGACACATAGTGGGGCACTGCGCTGCCACTGTGAAAGATAAATCTGAGTCATTTGTAGGAAAACGGACCCATGCTGAGATCATAATATTGAGTGAAACAAACCAGATACACATGGTTGAATACCACAGTTTCTTATATGAGAACGGCAGGGGCCGGGGACATGACGCAGTAGAATAAGCGCTTCTCTGGCAAGTGCAAGAGCCTGAGTTCACTCCCCAGTTCTGCAAAACAAAACAAAACAAAACAAAATAAAAAAAAACACTGCAAACTGCAAATTATAAATAAACAGAAAGTAAAAGATAGATAACAGGAAGCAGGGCAAGAACCATTTCTCAAATGGTAAGGGGATAAGAAGACAGAAGGAATAGGAGGGAGAGGTGAGAAGAGAGATTAAAAAGGGAATTAAAATGTGTTATGTATTTGTACCAACTCAGCACAAGGAATGTAAACATTATGTGCTAGACATGTATTAAAAAAATTTTGAAAAACGTTAGCTCAATCTTTGCAATGTTTTACTGGGGTTTTCATTTCAAGCTAGAGTCCTTGATTTCCTGCCAAAACAAAACATAAAATCAAACAGGAAAGGATTTGAGGTTAATTCTATATGGCCCAATCTACCAACTGGATGCAGATTCCTCCCATGTCCCTGGCAGATGGCCTTCAATGGCTTCCCAGAGAGGCTGTCCTTTCCAGTTACAGGTGTGAACTATCCATGCCCCTGGCATTGGGTATGTCAGCAATTCTGGAATCTACCATTATGTGAATCAGTTGAGTTGCATACACATAAAAATAGAACCTTCAACCAACACTGTTGTGAAGAGAAACCTATTCAGAGATAGGGCGCAGGAATCTTAATATCTAAAGTTTCTTTGAATGTTGATGATTGGACAGGTTTGAGAAAGACCTGCAAACATTTGGTAAAATCCATAGGCTACCCTCACTCTTCATCTTGTGTTTTGAGTATTTCAAAGTTTATATGGAAAGTCAAGTAGAATAAAGTAAGAAAGTGGAGGTGAAGCCCATTGGACTCTGACATTATGGAAAGTTCTGTACCATACAAAAGAAATTGTCCTACATAGTACTTGGAGCTCAAATGTATAATGAAAAGTTAAAAATATAGCTTGCAATGGATTTTCAGAGCAATATAATGTAAATGTTTTGAAACAAAATGTGATTTTACTGAGCATAACAGTAATTTGGTATCAACAGGCGCGGCAGATTCTGGAAAGGGAATACAACAACCTCTTGGCCCTGGGAACTGAACGCCGGCTGGATGAAGTAAGTCTTAACTTAATATTCCAAAGGACTCTTGGAGAACAGGGGGAATGTGCTTTTACGTAGTCTAATTCTTTGTTTGTTTTTGAAGTACAACACGATTTTATCATTCAAACCCTTGTCTAGTTTTTTTTTTTTTTTGAGTGTGAACAAATATAGCCAATTAACATGCCTAACACCTGTGGATGTTTTCCCTGTAGGTTTGCAGATCACATTAAATTTTACTGACGCAGTTTGTGAAATTTTGATTTGCTTCTGTGGGCCTCAATTAAAAGATTATCTCTTTACTTTACCCCATGAGAACTTTCCCCCATGATGCTGTCCCCCATGACATCCTTTGTGCAGTGACAGCACTGTGCTGCGACGGGGGATGGACGGAGCATCATTCAGACTCTCAGCTTATTTATTTTTGAGCTCTGAGGTTATACACTATAAAGTTGTATATCTCTACAGTATAATTGTGGGGATTTGTAAAACAGAGAAATACTTATGTTCAGTCCAATAAGTTCTTCAATAATCAAGAGGTCATAGAAGTCACAGCTGTGAAAATCTGTTTCTTTTCTTATTTACAAATATTTTGTAACTCCAGGGTAGTGCAAAGCACAGAAGTGGAGAGGAACAAAAAGTGACGTATTTTATGTATAAATGGCTACCAAGTCTAAACCAGATTCAGATCCTGCCTAAAGAACATTAATAGTGTACATATTTAATGACACATAAATGATTTTTTCAGGCAGACTTTCAATTATCATGTAATTAAATTGGTAATATATAAAGAATACCTTGTAGTGTTATTGATACATAAAAACACTAATCTGAGCCAATTATGCACTTCTTGATCTGTATTCTAAAATGAAATCAAATGAGTTAGCAGAGTAAACAAAACATGTTTGGCTGTAAACTTTCGGGAATAATCTTTCCCTAAATAAGAAACATGGTGACCTTAGAAGACAAGATCTTTGTGAAAAGTTTAATAGTTTCCTTTGAATTAGACATAAAGAATAATACTGGATAAATGCTAAATTATAGATTAACCCTATCAATTCAGAGGAAGATAATTGTACAGAATAGGTACTTTTTGTATACAGAAAGGGAAGAGATTATTTCATTAAACTGTAACAGAACCAGCAACTGGTATTATATTACTATCCAGAGTGATATCATGGTTTTCATAGCACCATAAGAACACAGTCTGCAAAAGGTTCTCAACAAATTACAAGTTAATTGTATATCACTTCAAATCTAACATATCATGAGTATAGAATTTCTTACACAGATTATAGTCTATAGTATCTTGCATTAGTCAGGTTTTCTCCAATATAGACTTCCTACAACTTTTATCTCTTGCATCTATAAGAGTGGTATTTCTCAAAGGTGTGAGTCAAATGTAGTCTGCCCAACAACTAACTCAATAAAGGTAACATCTTATGCCGTGCAACCACTTGGTATTAAATGTAAAAAAAAGTAAAACCAATATTCATTTTGCAAAACAGTTTGGTATTTTATTTTAGTTTTTATGCCAAACTTTAGATAGAAAATGATGTTTGAAAAGTTCTATAAAACATTTCTGTTTCACAGCCAGGTGTGGCTTGCCACCTGAAATCCCAGCACTCAGATGGCTGAGGCAGCAGGATTTGCCTTGAGCTCAAGGCCAGCCCTCGCTGCACAGTGAGCTCAAGGCCAGTCACAACTACACACTGAGACGTGTCTTAAAAAACCAAACAAAATTTCCATCTCGATTTTCCTCTTTATCTTGGAATCAACAGAACCCTTGAGATGAAGCATAGTATTCCATGTCTACGCTTGGTACACTGAATGCAAACAATCTGTTTCGTGTTCCAAAGCACATCACTTTATGCACCTGGACTAGTGTATTTGTTTCCATGAAATCAAACTATAACTCTGTATTGCCAGAGTGATGACAAGAATTTCAGACGTGGATCAACCTGGAGAAGGCAATTCCCACCTCGAGAAGTCCATGGAATCAGCATGATGCCTGGGTCCTCGGAAACATTGCCAGCCGGATTTAGGTTAACCACCACATCTGGGCAGTCCAGGAAAATGACAACAGATGGTACAGTAGTTTTATATTTTTCTTTTAGAATAGAACACTTATTTAGCAAAAGCCAATATAATTCTCTGACCTTGCATAGCTCTCTGGAATTTACCATTTCTTGAGTTGGTTTGCTTTGCTTGGATTTTTACTTTGCTTTCATCAAAAACAAACCTCTTTTAAATTGCTGATGCATGACTTGTGGCATTGTATTGTCATGTTTAAAATAGTATATGATATCCTAAAGAGAGAAATTCTGACTAATGTCCACATCTAGGAAGACCAAGAGATCCTGGATGACTGATGTTTGTTTTATGTTTGTTTGTTTGTTTCTTTGTTTAAAAATGAAATAATTTAAGGAAGAGTTTGGATTTCTATTCAAGTTTCATAGCATGTGGAGATTAACTCCATCAGCCCTTCATATAGCTAAATACTGGAAATTTTATATATAATCATGTAAATTCAAATTCGCCAGACAGTTTTATGTCTGATCAGAACAGAAGGCCTTAAGCAAACAAGCATAATCATAAGAAGAAAAGTTAATCAACATCAAAACAACCACAATTTCTCAATTAATACTTCCTTCTGTGGACATTAGACTTCTGTTAAATACTTCACAAAGGAAAACAGTAATTCTGGAGAGACGGTTTTGAAGTGGTAGGCATAAAATTATTTCTGTTTGAGAAGAATTATATAGTCATTTCTATCAAAATAAACACTGAGAATCATTATCTGTTTTCAGGGTTACAGCTATTATGATTCTCAAAATTAATTTCAACACAAACTATTATTTTTGATCTACATCTCTTATACTGTGGAACTTCTTAGCAAAATTCATGAGGAATTTAACAGGATTAAAATTAGTATAGAGGTTCTTCAATACTCAGAGGAAAAACAGTTCACTGTACTGAGTTCTGTAAGAGCAATCTTGCCAAGGAAAGCAGCAGCACTTGGGGGAGCTCTCATTACAGATATCCATCTAAGGGGAGATTCATACCCTTAAACCTCAGCTGAAATACACTGGGAAAAATTTTCCTTAGGAGCGGGGTCTAGAGAAGCAGAATCTATGAGGGCTTATATCTGAGAGAAAGAAGTTCTACTAGTATGTTCTGCATCGCTTTATGCAGCGAAAATAAATCTTTCTCATCTGAAATCTTGTACTCAGTCATCCAAGAACTTCAAAGCCCTTTTCTCCATTTGCAGTTACCTCCTCAAGACTGCAGAGGTTAGACAACTCCACTGTTCGTACATACTCATGTTGACAAGCCACTCAAAGGAGGCAGCACTGACCTGCTGTGAGTAGTTTCCCTTTGGCTGACAAACAACAAGCCAACAACCACCAAAAATGGACTTCCATAGACTAGTAAATATACACTATACCCTTTGGTATGGCCTAGCAGTACAGAGGTGAGATAACACCTTTGAACTGCTAGAGGGGGGAAGTGACCTGTATATTTTAACTCAGTTTGCTATTCCCTATCATCACCTGTCTATTGTGTTTGAAGGTCCTGTTTGAGGCCTGTCATTCAGTTATTACACATCAATGGGTTGTTACCATATTGTTTTCTACTTTTTAATAGCATTTCATACTGGCCCCGCCATAGCATTTTATTAACAAGTATTTGACACTAAGAGAATCATAGAATTTTAAGTGAATATCTTATGTATGGAATCCCAAGTAGGCATGTATGGATTTCAGAAAGTTCGTCATTAAATAACGGCAGACAGTAGACTGATTTAGAAGTGGATTCCTTTTAACAGCAGAAGTAGAAACTGCGACATTGTTGATCTTTCAGTACCTTGTTACTGCTTATCAGTGGGACATATTTGCAAAAATAAAAGTATGAATTTCAGGATTTGAGGACTAAAAAAATAAAATTACTTTAAAATAATGAAGGACAGGGCAGCACAATACATGACCATAAGATGCAAGGTATTGTACTTAGAAAAATACTAGTTGATGGACACTACTTCTCAATCCATACAAAATGACATTTTAATGAAGTCTTACTATGATTTCCTGGCTTCATACATGTCAAAGGTTCGAAAATCATTTGAAACTAAAACTGCTTTAGCAAAAGTTTGTGGTATTTTTCAAGGAACTGATACTATGAAAAATAGTTTTAAAATATTATTGGGAACCAAACACGTACACAGAGATAGAAGGAAGCGCAGTAATAGATAGAGAAATAGCTAACTTTGTACTGTTTATTTTTTGACTGTCACAGAACGTTTTGTTGTCTTTTGATCCTCACAGAGGAGTTGATATGTTGTCTCATTTGGATCACTACTTGAAACGGGTAAAACAAAAAGCATCCAGATACAAGATTTAATTTCAGAAAGTATAACCCTACCATTAAAATTTTAATTACAGTATGTAATTTGGGTATCTAATTAGGCACAATCTAAAGCATATAATAATTTGTCTAAATAAGAGGCTTTCCAAAATACTGTTTATAATAGATTCGACACATAATTTTCTCAGGAACTGAATACCTCACTAATTTAAAAATGACTACTTAATATGTTTGACTGTGCTTGCTTCTTAGCTCTTGACTGATGGGTAGAAATATTCTTTAACTACTTGCAATCTGTTTCTAATGCATGCATTCTAGTTCATATTTCCTAGCTTTTACTATTAAGCAGAGAGTTGTATTTTTTGACAAGAAATAAATCTAAAAAAATTAGTTCTTATTTGATGAAAAATTAATACTTACTGTGTTAGTAAAAGTAATCCAGAATATGCTATATACACTTTCTTTTGTCAGCAACTTTGAGCTTCTCCTAAGAATATTATGGCTGGAAAGATTCTGTGATGTCACACCCCTGACAGAGACTTTGAACCACATTATTTGTTATCAATGTGTTTTTGTCACAATTAAACAAAATTATCTTTTTAAATGCCATAAATATATGAACTAGAATATAAATCTGTTCCATTGAATAGGACAATTCAACTCTCTTTATAAGTAGCAAGCTGTAGAATTTTCAGAAGGCATGCTGACATTTGGTATGACTACTTTTATTTATATTATTGCCATATATTACCCAAAGTTACATGAGCTATTATATAGTTAGCACAAAAGAGGAAAAGGGAAAATGTCACTTATATCTGCTATTGGTTAGGTCCTAGGTGATTTTCTTTCCCTTGCTTTTTAGAATATCTTTTGGTAGGCTTCACGGAAATGGGAACAAAGTAGATAGACAGGGTTTACCAGTCAGGGACCCTTCAGTGAACTAACGCTTTTCATTACATGTTTTAGATGTCGTCTTTTCAGCCTACTCTACCTAAAGTGCACTACCATCTAAGAAGACAAGCAATGAAAACCTTTGTGAAGACAGAGTTCAAAAGAAATAATGACAAGTAATGGTTCATTAAGAGCTGAAAAAGTGATGGGGGGATCAGATATTAAGCTCGATTAGTTTACTACAATTGTAATAAAATGCTTAAGTCATTTGAATAATAAGCATCATCCACATCATCAATTCTGTACAACAGATGCTTTTATGAAACGGAACCACTTGTTTTCCATGTTGTAATATACTAGGCATTTATGTATTGCTGTGAATTTCTTTTTAAATGTGTAAGTCTTATGTAAATGGATATAAATATGATTTTTTAAAAAATAAAATATATGGTTCATGGAGTCTTGAGTGCAAACATTTGACAATTCCAAGTACTGTTTGTATTTTGCCATTACACCATTTTTACAGTTTTTGAATTGTATCAGTCAAATCAATGTCTTCTTGAAGCATGACTCATGCTTCAACCTGTTCCTTCTTCAAGTCTGTCTATATTTAAAGCTGAACACCTGCCTCTGATCATGTAAAATAAATGATTTAACCTGGATCTGGAGCCAAAAATGACCTTTAAAGGCAATCAGGGATGTCCTCTATCTTAAGAAATAGCACTGTGATAGCTCGATCTCCTTTTCGATACAAAACAAAGCCAAACTGTTTACAAGAGTCATAAGCAATTATTTGAAAAAAATTTGTATTACAAATCCATCATCTTCTCTTGCTACCTGTGGACCAAGAAAAAAGAAAACCTTTTACTGAGTACCACATGTTCATTCAAATACCTTGAACCGCCAGCCAGCACTGGACAGTGAATGTCAACCACCGCAGAGTCCGAGGCTCATTTTCACTGGGAAAATCAGAATCCTAGAAATCCTTCCTTTTTATCAATGTAACAGGGCATTAGCCAGACTCATGTCAAACGTGATAAGCTTTTAGCCAAGTTGGCCTTGTGGGTCTTCCCTGAAGTCAGACTTATCAGAGGAAATAAATGAAAGACAGAATTATGACATATATAGTGTATAAAAGGTATAGAAGAGTAATATCTTCCCTGTGGCTTTATTTGGTGGTGTTACTGTTGTTCATTCTTTGTTTATATGGGAGATTTCAAAGTAAAATCTATTTAATAATACAACTAATCTAACTGCTGATTTTCTGCTGCTTGGTCTAATTAAGCTCAAAACCTGTCATGAGTTGATTTCTTTTTTGTATTTTAATTTGCTATGTTTGCACGTACATTACATTTGTTTTGATGTCTATTTTTATTTAACAGATTCAGTCAAAAGGTAATGATAACAGAAACCCTCTCCACTGTCAATAAAAAAATACTTCCAGTTCTCTGTTTAAGCTTTGTTTCTAGTGATATAACATTTGCCTACTGAACTATGATGAAAACCACGCTTTCAGTGACTCTCAAAAATCTATCATTTCAGTTCAAAACTGAGTCTGCCACAAGAGGGAGCACTAAACCAGCTTACGGAAGTGATTTTGAATTTTCCTTCAATATTGCTTGAGCTGAAACAATGGGAAAGAGCTTTCTAAACTCACCTGAAAGTGAGGATTGTGCTTCATAGAAATAAATTATAATGCTGAAACTATGATATTAAAATGCCACAGTAGATTTGTCTTTATTCTCATACCACTGTGTTAGTTTTGCATCACTGTAGTGAAATATCTATGGTAATTAACTTATATAGACAAAAAAAAAAAAAAGGTTGCTTTCACTCACGTAGTTTAGGAATTTCCAACCAAAGATCAGGTGGATCAATTGCTTTGTGCTCCTAGTGAGCGTGTGGGATGGGGATGGTTGGGCATGTTTAGGAGGCAAATGGCAGGCCTCTGGCTAGGAACCCAGTGAGAGACAAGGGCATCTGCCCACCATTTCCTGTGAGGGCTTCTTCCCCTGGGACTTCAAGAGCTCCACTAGAGCTCCTCCTCCTCCTCCACCTCCTCCCTGCTCCTCCTCCTCCTCCCCCTCTTCTCTCCCCCCCTTCCCATCCCCCTCCCCTCCCCCACCATCTCCTCCAGGACCACAGCACCATCTAGTACCAGTACCTGGGGAACACGCCTTTAACTTATGAGTCTAGGGAGACAAGAAATACACAAACTTCTTTTTAGAGATCAAGAAAGCACTATAAATCATTTGTAACAGACTCTTAAAGCATAGTGATACAAACTATCCAGCTACTTCTTTCGAGAGGCATGAAATGTGCTCTAATTTATAAGAAAACCTCTGCCAGGCTCTGAAATCCATTTCATGTACTTAGTCTAGTATTTCAGTTTTTTCCCTCTTGGCCATCATAGTTATAAACTGTGACATTTTTAATGATCAGACCTTTCAAATAATTTTAGACAACTAAAACTGCTTCTTAAAGTGTAAGATACTTTTTTTTTTCCTTTTCTTTCTTTCTTTTTTTTTTTTTTTTTTTTTTTCAGAACCGGGAATTGAATTCAGGCCCTTGTGCTTGCCAGGCAAGTACTTATTCTACTGAGCTATATCCCCCAGCCCCAAGATACATTTCATTGCATATATTTAACATATATTCTAAAGAAAAATATTAATTGGAAAATACTTTTCTACAGATCTTTGAAAGTATCTTTTAAATTTTCATTTTCCTGATGTTTTACAGTAAAAAAGAATTCTGTGAAAATACCAAAAGCAATTAAACAGTTTATTCTGGCAAACTTAGTCTGACAGCATGTTTTAGAACATTATATTGTTGTATTAGCAATACATTTAATTCCAAGTACTTTACAAGCTTTTTAGTAAAAGTGTTTTATAGTATTAAACAGAAAATTTTTCTTTAATTTGTTCCCAAATCATAAACAGTTTGATGGCTTGAGCAGACCTTTATTGGCCTACTTTTAGTCATATGGGGATGACAGTACTTCCTCTGACTGCAAAGGAGATAAGTTGCCTCAGTGACACACAAGGAACAGTGACCTCCCTGGGCTCAGCCAGCAATTTCCAGACCCACCTAACTGGGCAATAGCCCAAGCCTGCTTGATGAAATGTCCCCGCGGACAAGATTACCAGGGAAAACTTGCAAGAGGACAAGAGATGCAACTTTTACACACTTGTTGGCTCAGTTAACCGCCTCCTATGGAAGAAATAAGGGGAACATTTTAATGCTAAGACATTAAAACAATTTATTTACAAGTGCTATAGTTCCAGTAATTACAAAAGAATGTAGCCAATAAAAAAATATGTATTTCAAGGAAACCAAAAGTTTCAAATGATATGGAAGCTACTTAGCTGGATTAATTCAGACTACTAAAATAATTAAAGATAAATATCTTTTTAGGTATAACAAGGCAATTTAAGCAAATAGGAATTTACTTTAAGAAACCATTTATTCTGTACCTTGTAGTGCAAAAAATGCTAATATTTTCAGAATATTTTATACAGGTTGTAATTTCTACAAGACAAACAAGTAAATTTTCATCTATTATGAATCACATGGCTTTCCTGTACCCAAACTATTCTGTTAGGACAATGTGTTCTCGTTAATAATGTTCCCAAATGACTAAAAGGCTGAGAAATGCTTTGACAATCTTCAAAGATTCAGAGGGTATAGTACATATTTAGTGCTTAAATGCTTTCTTTGATAACAGATGCATTTATTTACAGCACTAAATAAATCAAACAGTTACTTCCCTACTTATATATCTATTCTAGTTTGTCACTACATTCCCATAAGCTTACTAAAGACAAATTTTACATTTCTAAGAAATAGGCCTTCTAGTGTTGTAGAAATTTAAATGTGAAGATATATTTTGACGTCATTCTTACAGGTGTCATTATTAATGTAAAAATTATAGCTCTCACAAAAAAGATGGACTTTTGGCTTCTCTTGGCAATGCAAAGCTTTCTCTGCAGGATCCCTGTCGCCAACCCCCCTGTCACACATTCTTCCTGGACCAGGATGGGCAGTCCTGGGGTACGTCAGTGCTTTCTGGTCTCTACCATTCCCTACTGACCTGAAATGCAGCTTGCCCTTTCTTCCTTAGCTTTCCTTGCCACTCTACTACATTTGTGTGTTATTTCCTTGACTCAATAACAAAATCAGAATCATAACAAACAACGCATTAAGCAACTGAATCATGAGGGGTGTTGGGAGCCTTTGTCTCCCAAGATGAAAAGACTAGTTGAAAACCTTTAGGTTCTCTGCCAGATTGGTGATTTCCTTTGTCCCAGTGACAAATGCCCAGAAGGCAGAGCTGTAACACTGGCTTTGTACCCTCCCTCGGGAAGCATATGGCTACATGGGTCTTCCCCCACCCCAGCCCTAGAGAATAACTTCATCTGTCTACATGGTTACCTAAAATTCCCATTTTGTGTGTTTCACTTAAAACAAGATAGGCATCTGAAGAATATTACCAAATATTAAGAATTTCTACAAGAGCAATTTTAATTATTTTCTGATATTGAATTGTATTTTAAACTTTGTCAGGATATATTTATAAGAGCACTTCCAATTAGACGATATTTCCTGGGGAACAATTTTTACACTTGATCTTAGCCAAAAGCCCGAGAACCCAAGAGAACAATATTTATAAAACATAAAATGGGCATGTTTTTCTTACAGAAGTGGGCAACGTAGAGTGAGCTTTTCACAGGCAGTGGAAAGGATATGACTGGGTCAAGGCAGACAGGTTCTTTCACTTGTTTTTAATAGATTAGTTACATAGAAACTTCCCATTTCACATTTAATTGGCAAGTAATTCCTATGTAAGTCTTTGTTTCTGGGAAATAACTCAAACACTTAATTCCCACTACAGAATTAACTCAAACCAACTCATAATCCAAACAAACATCACAATGAATTTTTCAGGACTTCTTCTATGTGCCCAAAAATGCTGGGGTCTTCAATTGTGGGTGTCACCTGGAAAGAAACAGTTATCAGATGAGGGCCTCTCTACACGCGTTATGATAAAACGATTACATGAAATGGAGTACTCCACATTATTGTGCGAGACTCATATAGGATGGAGAATTTTCAACGTGTTGCTTTTAAAGTCTATTTATAGTCTACTGAAGCAATGAATAAATGGTTCAATAAACAAAACCACTGGCTGTAGTCTTTCTAAATATTCCTATAAAGTGGCTTTCTACTTTTTTTGGATATGTATTTGTTCACAGAAGCACCATGTTCTGTTACATTAGTTCACTTTTTAGATGTTATTGATAAAATATGTGTATCTATGCAGAGAGTGTGTATACAGTCTATGCTTGAATCAATCTCAAGTTTCTTAAAAAAGAATTTCACTCAAAACAGGAGGAATAACACATACATCAAGTAGAACATTTTAAGCATCTATTATAAGCCTCCAATATTTTGCTTTCTCTTTCACTAACAACCACGAATGACTACAATAAAGGAAAGCATACCTTTAAATCAGCAGGACTGAGTTTGTGTAAGTATGTTTGAATTCAATTAACATAATTACTAAGTAAATGTATATTCACACATTGGTTCTCATAATCAAGGATAGTGTTCTAAATAATTTGCCTTTCTTTTCCAACCCTCATCCTACAGAGAGAAGCTATACAAATTTTCTATTAATATTAAATAATCATACAAGTACATATTTGTAGGGAGACCATTCATGCTTAAGAACCATTTTAAGAGTTTTGTTAATACCAAATAGCTGGTGCAAATCATTTGAGGACTCAGTGTTAAAGACCCTTGAGTAGTTACCTTATATGGCTTGCCATTGACTAAGGCAGATAAAGTCGATCGTGGAATTTTGCCAGATCTGGTTTTGGGCAATTGTTTAACAAACACTGCATTTCGAAAAGCAGCCACCGGCCCAATATTCTGTCTCACATGTTTCACAATTTCTTCTAAAACCTGTTGCTCCGTTGCATTGATACCTAGGGAGAAAGTTGAAATGGCAAGCAAGGAATTAACTTAAGTTCATCATTCAGGCCCAAACAATCAGAAGGGACAAAGATGCCTCACCCTTCTTCAACACACAGATTGCTAAGGGAACGTGACCTTTCAAAGGATCTTCCTTGCCAACCACAGCACAGTCATCAACAGCACCTTGGGACAGGATAGACTGTAATAAGAAATGGCATTCGTTTAGAATATGTATGCAAATGTATGTGCGTATATAATTTTAAAGCAGAAAAAAGTACATATCAAAGAGCTACCTGTCTGAAAATTTATTACTAATTCACGTAATTACTACTGATTAGAAAGATTAGGATCCCCAAGGTAGTCACAAAGGCTGACAGTAATTAAATTACTTAGATTACTTGAAAAGAATGGTAATTGTTGCTTCATCTCAAGTGTGTATTAATAAAGTCAGAGAACATATGCCACAGCTATCGCACGCATTCGCTACCAGGGGTCCTACTATGCTTTGACAGAAGTCTTGGCTACTCTCAGGAAGAATTCTCAATTGTCCCCAGGGCTACATAATAAATTTCATGAACAGTTCCTTGACTGACCACCCATCCAGGGAGAATTCTCCAGCACGCAAAGGGGCTGGAGGTGCACAGCAGTCCCTAGGTCACCTAGTCCTCACTTGCATAGGACTCACATTCAGCCTCAAGGCCTCTCAGAGCAAAGCACCTAGAGATAGAGTTCTATCCGTTTACTAACCTTGAAATTTTAATTTTGTTATAAATCTCTAACTGTAACAGTAGTAAGAGCTCTGTTAGGTTATCTATAGGCAAGATGTAGCAAAGCATATAATTTCCTAGATACATATAGACATCACAGAAGTCTTCCTTAGCAGATGACAATGAGCCTATCTAGGTAATAAAGAGAAATTGATTAAGCCTAAGGAAGAGGGTAGGGGAAAAGTTCGACAGAAGAACTGCATATATGTACACCATTAAATCTCAGAGAGACTAGGGTGTATGGAAATGAGAGAGAGAGAGAGAGAGAGAGAGAGAGAGAGAGAGGAATGAGTAGCCATAAAGTTTCAGAGGTAGATTCAGTGTGCCAGAGACTTAATCCAATTATTGTTTTAGCAACATTGCAAGAGCAATGAAGCATTTTTAGGAGTTGAGGAGGAGATGGAAAATCAGAATAAATTCATAAACAGACTTTGCTTTTAGTGTAGTTCTAGATTCACAGCCCATTAAGCAGGAAGCAGCCCTCCCATACACATAGCCTCCTTCCGTAACGGGCCAAGAGCACCGCAGTTCTTGCAATCAGTGAGCTAACACAGGCTCATCATTGTAAACCCTGTCCTCAGGTTATATGTAGTTCACATTTGCTGCATGCTTTACGGTTTCTCCCAAATACATAACACATGTGTCCACCACTACAGTATTATGCATAATAATTTTAATATTGTAAAAAAAACTCCAATGTTCTTCCTATTTGACCCTCCCTTTCCCTAACCCCCAGAAAAACTAACCCTTTTGCTGGCTCCAAGGTCCTTTTGCATAATAGCAGATAATGGAATCATACAGTATATAAACATTTCAGGTAAGTTTCTTTTTTTTCACCTTAGGGTGGATTTAGAAAAACTGTCTTACATTTCAGTGCTGAAAATAGCGAAGAGGATTTTTGTTGGTGGGCATTGCAGGATATGCAAGGAAACCACCTCAAAGGCTGCTGTCATGGACTAAGGTTATGGGAGTACTATAACTGGATGAAAGATGATGGTAAATTGGATATGACAGATGGATGAGTGGAGGGATTCTAAATTGATGGGATTGTGGCACCAGGTTCTGAACTAGGAAAGCTTAGAAGGACTGAGTTGAGGAGGAAAGATCATGTATTACTGCCTTGTAGATGTTTTATGTAAGGGATGCACGTAAGATACCCAGGGGAAAGAAAATGGACACAGGATGTGGGAAGCAGCATAATCTGTAGATCATACGTATGCGCCGTTCTTCTATAAAGGGTAATGGCAGCTATAGGACTGCATAAGATTAATTAAGGAGAAGAAAAGAAATGCCAAGAGTCATAGGAACTCCTGATGTCTAATGGTCACATGTAAAAGCAGTGAACACAGTATAATAAAACAAAGACAGCCTAACAAATGGGGTGTGTGTGTTTGCAGAATCCAGGACAACACTAAATACCCAAACTTGTCTAGATGATTTTTCTTTAAGCTGAATTAAAATTGAGGCTTCTCTTCTTTGAGCTCCTGGGAGACTTAATGAACTGCTGTACTAGGACATTTGATTAGAAAAACCAGATTCTACCACACAGTGTCCCTACTGAAGCACACTGTATATGCAGCATTACTTCTAATCCCTATAGGAAGCATCCACTTTGAAGCATTAGAAAGGTTTCCGTGCATGTAGCTTTTGACGTCTATAGTGCCAAAGGGAGTACATGCTATATAAATTATTTCTGCAGTATATTTTAACTTATTTGCTGACTTCCAGATGTTCTTTCTTTCCAACTACCTAAAAAGCTTCTGAATACACATTATGCAGTCTACCCCACAGCATATTCTCCTATTGTGGCAGTGTTCTCAGTGACTTATTTGTGGCAATCTTATTTAACTTTAGGAACCATATTCTGCAAATACAGAGATACATCTCACTGCCATATATTTACTTTAGTAGTCATGAAAAAGAATAATTTGTCCGTAGCAAAACGGACACACTAGAAAGACAAGATCCTGTGAGTCAGACTTCACATGCCCTTAATGAGTAAGGAGCAACTATTTTAATTGTGAACTAGAGTTTTCATTGTCAAAACAAACATTTATTAAAGATTTTACTGGTGCTGGAAATCTCTGTACTTGATTTTTGTTTTTCTTTTTGTTAGAACTGGGGATTGAACTCAGGCCCTTGTGCTTGCCAGGCAAGCACTTATTTTACTGAGCTAT
>NDGN011472896.1:0-11952 GCA_002564285.1 Tympanoctomys barrerae
TCTCTCTCTCTCTCTCTCTCTCTCTCTCTCTCTCTCTCTCTCTGTATTTTTAGAACAGGATATACAGGGTCTCACTGCGTAGATCAGACTCATAGTGATTTTCCTGTTTACAGCCTCCTAAGTGCTGGGATTATAGGCACGTGCCACCACACCCAGTCTCAATCACAGTCTCAGAGCGCCCCAGGGAGGGCCAGCACAACAGGCCTGGGAATCGAACTCCTGGCCCCTGTGTCTGCCTAAGCAGGTGCTTTAGTTGGCTGAGTTGTTTGGCTGGCCCTTGAGATCTGAATCTTAAATGTGGATCAGTATCAGTTCACTCTTCTCCAGTGGAGGAAGGGAGAAAAGAAGGTGAGATTGGAAGCATTCTCACTTCTACAGTAGAGTCCTGCGACACTCAGTCCAAGTCAGGGCCTCAGAACTGTGACTACTCATGTCCCTAGCCTCTTGGTAGATATAGGGTAGCTTTTGGATGGAGCCAGTCCCTTAGACTTAGCAAAGCCTGATTCTTCTGATCACCTCCAGGTCTGCCAGCAGTAAAATTGGAATTGAATCAAACTACTGTAGAAACACCTTATAGCTCAAGACATCTCCTGACCATATCATCAGGAGCGAGCTAGATCCCGAGCCTATTGGTGAAATCATTTTTTTCTCTTGCCTTTAGAACTCTTCCCTTAACTCTTTCAAAAAGAACAACAACAACAACAAAAAAGGCAGGGTGTGGTGATGTGCTGCACACTCAGGAGGCTGAGGCAGTTTGAGTTCAAGCCCAGCCTGAGACCTTATCTCAGAAAGAAAGTAAGACCTTATCTCAAAAAAGAAAACAAAAGAAGTTACTTCATTCATAATATGATTCATTTTTTATTACAAAATTGAAAGTTGGAAAAATAAAATGTGAAAGGAGAGAGATACACAACAGGACGTGATGATTTAAACATGTTTAATAGATTATCACCTTAGTGGTTTTAGTCGATCTGAATTTAACACTATAGTACAAATGGCATGCATTTATAGTGTATAACTGAGATAGAACAAAAAACAATCAATGTGTTCATGTGTGTGAGTATACATACTATATAGACCCATACTTCTATGTCAGGTAGTCTTTCTTCCCCTAGTCCTGTCCCTTGACCAGAAGGATCCAGCTCTTAACCCAAGGTGCTGATCCCCAACTGGACAAGCTTCAGAAATGCAGTTGGTCAAATGCTGTCCACTGACTCAGTGTGCAGCAGCCCTAAGTCAGTGGAAACTTCACTAGACCTGGAGGTGGCAGACCTATGACCAATCACCCTTGCTACCTCCTACATGTGGGACTGTAGGGAATCACACGACCTCTTTGAATTTCAGTTTTCTCATCTGCAAAATGAAAATAGTATCACCTACCTCATAGAGTTATGGAGAGGGCAAAAAATGCAAACTGGCAAGTACTAACAGTATGGATGATTTACTTTTTATCCTCTAATGGGTTGACCGTGGTGGCAGCAGGCCTGATTCCTATTACCTGTCTAGGGACAAACATCCAGACATTCAAGTGTGTGCACTCCCAGCCAGCAGAGGCGACCAGGAAGCCCCACATCTTTCTACTGAGAAGGTCCTTCCTCAACAAGGTAACATACTAGCACACAGGGAAGGCAAGTGCCATAAATGAAGTAGAAGATGAAGTTATTGTCCTCAAGGAATTTACTACTTAACCTTACAGATGAATCATTAAATAAACTGCAATTAGAAGACCACAAATACCAATCATAAATGAGTACAGAAGAGTAGAGATAAATAGATAAGATAGACTTGATTATGAAGAACAGGGTATTGAAAAACAATTCACCTGGGGTGAGAAACCTGAGGATGTGGATGAAGTTTTGAAGGAGGGAAAAGAATGACGAGTCTCCTCAGGAAGGGTGTGGGGCAAGATGGGATGACAGCCCTAGTAGGATGAGCAGTCGGGGGAGGAGACTTTGTAAAGGGGGATGCTGGAGCCATTTCACAAACCTTCACACAAGCCTTCCAAAACTAGACACCATTCACTCAAATTTACCATTTGTAAAGTGTTGCAAAGTTCAGAGCTTGCACGTGAAGGAGTAAGGTGTTGGGAACCCGGACCTGTGTGACTCAATGGTTTCTTGGTGACTCCTAGGGCAGGTGTGCCGGATTGCTGACCTCTGCTCAAGTCAATCATTTCCTCTTTGAAATCTAGGTGAACTGTTTTTCCCTACAAGAGTTGTTACTTTTTTTGGGCCTTTGAATGCTGAGACTCTGGCCATTTCCCCACCTGCTTGGATCACCTTGAATGCTACTGTTGTATTTTGTTCTGTTTTGTTTTGTTTTTTTGAAGAGTTTAGCAACTCCAACCCATTTGGCCTATATGGAAACGTGCATGTCTTTTAAGCCTCAGGTCAGTCCAGAACAGGGTTAGAGATCCAATTAAAGCCACTCAGAACTAACAATGCTTTGAAAGCAAGCTATTGATTAGAAATGGGAATGTCAAGTTACCTTTCCCAAACAATAAGCTCATTACAAGGCACTTCAGAGAGAGAGGGAGAGTCAGGCATTTTTAAAGACCTTGCTTTGATGACTTTGAAAAGGTAGAGAAAGGCAACCGAAGTAGTTACAGAAGGAATGTTTGCCCAACTTAGAAACTAAAGATGGTGAGAAATGCTTATCTTACAGACATTTGCAGGGGAAAAAAGAAATACACATAAATATGTTTCTGTATACATGTTATAACATGTTCATATGGGCTTTATTTCTACCCCAGTGTCTCTCCTGGGGAAGTAACTATGTGATAGAAAATCTGGAAAATAGTTCAATGAATATTCAAAAAGGAGGAGGTGGCTATTTTTTTTTTAATACTCAAGTGAATCAACTGTTACTTTTCTCCCATTCAAGTACTAACCAGGCCTGACCCTGCTTAGCTTCCGAGATCAGACAAGATCAGGAGTGTTCAGGGTGGTATGGCCGTAGACATAGACAACTGTTACTTTTCTGCAACAGAGTTTGTATGAATCCATCCGTGCTGTCACAGAGTCCCTCCTGGTAGAAATGACTTTTGGATCAAAAGCCAAAGAATCCAAAAAGTATGTGGTCACTCTGTGTGTGTGTGTGTGTGTGTATACACACACATTACTTGTGTGTTACTAGGGATTGCTCACAACAGGGCCTTTGCACTGAGATGTATACTCCGTCCTTTTCAATTTATATTTCTTCTTCCTTTATTTTTTTAGTTTGAGACAAGATCTCACTAATTTGCTGAGTTGCCCAGGCTGGGCTTGAACTTTCAGTCTTCCTGCCTCAGTTTCCCAGAGTGCTAGGATTATAGTCACTAGCTTTTTTTTTTTTTTCCGGAGCCGGGAATTGAACTCAAGCCCTTGCACTTGCCAGGGAAGCACTTACTCTACTGAACCATCTCCCCGGCCCCATCACTAGCTTTTTAATAGCTTATATTCTCAGTTTCCACAAAATAACAAGTTCATTCCATTACAGTTATAGTCAACAAAATGGTACCAACCCCATTCTCACCCTACAACAGGTTGCCCCAAACCAAACCAAATAAACCAAAAGGTTATACTGAACTGGCTTATATCCACAGATGAGTCAGATTTATAACTAAATCTGCCTAAGATACTGCTGATAGGAAAAGGAGTATGTGCAGTTGTATGTTAATAGTGCTTCTCTTTTCTTTTCTTTTTTGAAACAGGGGTTCTCTATTGTAGTGCAGTCAGGCCTTAAACTCACTTATGTAGCCATAGCTCAGGCTGGCCTCAAACTCATAGTGATCCTCCTACCTCTGCCTCCTGAGCATTGAGATTACAGGCATGCACCACCATGCTCAGCTTTTTGTGTGTGTATTTAAACAGGATCTCACTGTGCAGTTCAGGCTGGCCTTGGACTTACTCTGCAGCCTAGGATGGCCTTGAATTACTGGTGACCCTCCTGCCTCAGCTTCTCAAGTGCTGGGATTACAGGCATGCACCACCATGCCTGGCTGTATTTCTTGATCTATTCATTCAAAGAAATTTTGCCCACCTATTAAGTGCCAGACTTTGTTTTAAGTGCTTGGGTTGTGACAAAAATAATAAAGAAGAAAAAAAATCCCTGCTTTACTTTACAGGAGTTCACTGGGGAGACAGACAATTAAAAATAAAAACAAGGAGAATACATAATATGTTAGAAGAGAATAAGAGAGGACTATGAGCAAGACTCAGAGAAAATGTGGGCATGGGGGCGTGCAGCTTGTGGGGCAGGAAGGGTGTCAAGCAGCTCGCTCCTTTGAGGGGAGCCCTTCAGGTAACCACAGAGAAGTGCAGTTTCAGCAAAGATGTGCCAGAGGTGGAAGATTCACCCCAGTGGATGGGGGGAGGATATCCTGGCAGACAGGACAGTGGAGGGCCCTGATGCGCTTGGCATGGTAGAGAGAAAGAGCAAAGAAATGGCTGTCACTGAAGAGCACCAAGTTAAGGGGGAAATAGGTGAGGACAAGCAGTGTTACCTTTTCCCGTCTTTGTCTCTGACTGTCTGTGTCTGTCTCTGTGTCTCTCTATATCTCTGTCTCTGTCTCTGTCTCTCTGACATACTCTATCTTTCTCTCTATGTCTGTCTCTGTCTTTCTGTCTCTCTGTCTCTCTCTGTCTCTGTCTCTCTGTCTGTCTCTCTCTCTCTCTCTCTCTCTCTCTCTCTGTCTCTCTCTCCCCAACCCCCATCTCTCTCCCCTTTCTCTCTCCCTGGTACTAGTTATTGAATCCCAGGTCTTTACACTGAGCTGTTTCCTCAGGACTTTATATTTTTTATTTTGAGACAAGCTCTCACAAAGTCACTAAATTTTCCAGGCTAAGCACAACTCTGTGATCCTTTTGCTCCAGCCTCTCTGAGTGCTGGGCTTGCAGGTGTATATCACCATGCCTGGGTATCACTCTTATTTTCTGTGTCATACACTTGAACAAAATTTGGGAGGAAAAATATGTCCATTAAATATCAACTTTGGATTGTAGACTTGCTGAAACCAGGAAATATATCTTTATGGCCACACAGCAAGGAATACAATGTCCCCGTTGGTAGGGATGCTAGCAAATAAGCACTCAGTCTATAATTTGAGTTCATACATATTTAAGTATTCATGTTGCTTGTTGAATATAGGTTTTTCTATCTATTCCCAACACCTTACCACAAACCTGTGCCACTGCTTTGAATTTGTTTTAGTGATCTGGAGTGTTTTCCAGTTGGATTTTTGTAATTCAAGTCTATGACCATAAGGCTCATAACCAATGTAGCTTCGCATCCCATTTCCTGGTCTAAAAAGTAGCTCTGTTCTCTACAACGTCCATGGGGATCTTTCTTGAATTGAATTCTTCTCATTAGTTCTCCAAATTGCTCAAGTGTTGAAATGCTTTCCATCATCGTAAGATCCTTTTAGCATTAGCTTCTCTATGTGCTTCAGCTGATGCCGGTTGTTATTTGGGAGACTCCCACCCAGAAGTGTACATCCGTCTCAGGTTCTCACTGGCAGAAACGATTTCCCAGATGTCCTCTGGTGGGAAGCCCAGTTCTATTAAGCAGCCCTGGCTTTATGATGGCTTTGATGACTGGCCCGCAGACACCATGCCATCCTTGGATCATCACCCTCAATCAGAAATGTCCCCGAGGGCTCTCTGCTGTTGTTCTACCCCAATCCTATATGACCAGGTTGATAGAGTTTCGCTCGGCATCGTCCTATTTTCATTCTTCAAATCCTAAAAATATACATGCACTTTGACCGTTCAGTAGTCCACAGGGCTGCAGCTGGGGCCTCACTGTACTTCACCTCAGCGGTGGTGACACCTCCGAAAGCAGTGCAGCTGCAAGCTGTGCCTGAAGCCTGCAGGCTGCAAGGTACACACTGGACATCATTGGCCAAGGTGGCGCCATCTGGGTGGTCCAGGGCCTGCAAGAACCTTCTCTGCCTCTTGCTGATCACATCACCAAGTTACAGGTCCCCTTTAGCACAACCCAGATACTGCATCTTTTCCTTTGTTGATTCAAAATTGTACACCGCATTCTTCCTTTTGCCCTGCTATTCTAATTATCCAAAATATCCACATTAAATTGTACTCACTGAAGACAGTAACACAATGAACAGCAGCAGCAGCAAAACTACTCCAGTTGGGTCTCAGCTTCACCTTCCCAATACCATCAGAGTATTAGTACTAATATTGCTGTTACATTAGGTTACCAATAAAAGAGAAAATCATTACAACCAGCTCTACTTCTGCCATTCAGTACCTTCCCATTCTTTCAGTGTGTGACAGAGGACAACTGGTACTGCTTTTTGCCCTGGAAGCACCAGGCAGCAATAAAAAATGAAACTGGTAGGGTCTCCTTACATGCAGTGGTATTTTTCTGTCTTGATTAGGGGATTTCTTTACCACCCATGATTCTTGACCACTACTCCAGCCCCTCTTACCAGCCTCTGTTTACTCCTCAAGGCCTGGAAAGGGAGGAAAAAGGCAGAATGGAGGGGCAGTCAAAAGGACTGTCCTACCCCTACTCCATTTTCCCCTCTCCTGTCACTGATTTCTGACCGGTCGTCGATCCTATCAGGGGTCCATAAAGCTGGGAGGACTCTGGCCCAGGAGAGGGGGGTAGGGGTTAGGCAAACAGGCCAGGGAGGCAGTTGGTTGAAATTTAACCACAATATTCTTGGTCTCTATTGTTTTGAGTGAGGCCCAATATTTCCACAGCAGGATTATAGGATCTGATTAACCATGTTAGACAACAATGCTGAGCTGGGATGGGCTTCCCCTTCTAGCTGCCAATATGAAAAAGTAAACAGAACACCTAGATTTCAGAAGGGGACTCCCAGCATCCCCCAAGCCCTACTCTCCAGCTCCAGCCCCACCACTCCTTGGGCCCCTAAGTGAGTGAAGGAAGAGTGTAGCATTGCATGCTCCTTTAACTACTGGCCCTTGGCCCAGCAGGACAAGTAATCCTGGCACAATCTTCCCAGGTGAGTCAATGGCAGTGTGCTCCCCACACCCTGGAGTTCTTTCAATGCCTCTTCCGGGTTCCCCTAGTAGGCTGGTCCAGATTGTCAGGAATCTATGAGAGTTGAGTGCCCAGAGGCCAGCACTCATTCAAAGGGGTCCAGGGGTGTGGAAGGTGGCAAAAGATCTGTTGGGCTCCACGTAGAAAAACAGAGGGTGGGACTGACAAGCTCAGGAGGGCATTTACTAGAATACGCTGGTTCTACCTAATGGCATCCATGACCAGGATGGAAAAATGTGAGCTCAGAATGAGGCAGTGCATAAGGGACAACCATAAAGTCTCAAAGGGTAGAAAACCATTCTGCCAAGTGTTCTGAGATGAAGGGGTAGGTGGGCTCCCAGCTTCTCCAATAGAGAGAGGTTCCGTGAAGCTCCTGTCTCTCACACAGACAAGCTAACCAGTACCCTCCTCACTGGATGTTTCCCCTGAGGGCGTGTTGGTTGGAGGCCCTGGAAAGGAGAATAAAGAAGGGACCTAGAGCAAGAGTATCCAGCAGGGGCTTCCTGTAAGTCAGAGCCACCAGTGAGCCCCAACACTTGGGCTCCTTTCTCCTGTGCATCCCTCAGTACAAACATCTAAGGGCCTAGGATAATCTACCACACTTTGCTGGGCCACGCATTTATGGATGTTGGTAACAGGGATTAGCAACCACATTCTTGAGCTCAGTTTGGTGGCTTTCTTGCAGGATGTCATTCCTTTTGAAAGTTTCTTCAGGAAAATTAGAACACAAATTTCTCCAGGGCAAAGCCTAGGAAAAACACATTTGAGGTAACACAAAGTTGTACACCACAAAGTGATATTGTCTAAGTTAGGGTTAAAAACTCTTACCCTCTTCTCATGGAGTATAATCTCATCATGAAAGGAAAAAAATCAGAGTGGAAATACATCTATTAACAGAGGCTACGTTGAAAGGTAAGCAGTGAGAGCAAGTAATCTCAGGAGGGATGTTATGAGGATTGAGGTGCACCCTGTACTCTTTGGAGAAGATATTCCTAGTTTTGTAAGTAGGAGATAGTGAGAAACAAAAGAGATGGAAGGAAGAAACTGACGCTGGTGACAAAGTCAGGAATGGGAGCAAAGCCAGTACAAGAGGAGAAGCACAGCTCCTCACAACCTCCACAGGGGCTCCTGCAGCCCCCCCCCCCAGTCCCAGCCTAGGGGAATGGTTTGGAAATGGGAGATTTAAAATAACAGCAAGAAAAAGAGTCCACCTTGCTCTGGGATAAAAACAAGCAATAGGCCTGGGTATCAGGAGGGTGGCATCTCTCCTGTCCACAGGGCCTGCTGTCCAGGGCTTGCAGTAGCCTTGGAAGGATCTTGGTCTGATCAAGTTAGGCTTTGCCACTCCAAAGAACAAGAGCACAGCCCTCTGTCCTTACCACCAGCTGCTCTAGAAATTCCAGAGCCAGCATCCTGGGAGTCAGTGTATGTCTTGGAAACAGTCCTTGATCAGAGACACTGGTGAGAGGGGAAAAGAATGGCTCTGGAGGGATTTTCCACGACCCCGCTTGGGCTATGCTTTTAAGTGCTGCTGGGAAAATCCCTGTGAAGCATAAGATAAGGAGATGCTACCCAACTGGAGTGCAGAGGTGAGGATTTCTCTGAGCACGTAGCCATGGTCCTTGCTGGCTGCCTCATCTCAGCTGACCGCCAGGAGACCAGCCAGCAAGGCCAAATAGGCCTTGCAACCTAGGTGGCGCTATTTCTCTACTTTTTGGTCGAGTCACTGCAGGGACTTCCTCGAGGTCCCAAGCCCTGCTCCTGGTTTGCTGGCTTGCTCGTGTAAACCACCTTATATTTTTTTTTCTAAAAATACTCCAAAGCAATTGAAAGAGTCCCTTCTCCCACCAGCCAGCCCTGGCCCCAGCCCCGGCCCCGGGGAGCGGGTGGGTAGGCGGGGAGGTGGGCCACTGCTTTATTAAACACAGGGAAAACTAATATTTACGGAATAAAATTTATGGAGCAGCCACGAGAATTCGACCCTTTTATGTGCATGCAGAGTGGGGGCTGGGCTAGGCTGGGGGCCTCCGGGAGGGGCCCAAGCCAGGGGCAGGGCTGGAATACAGCCTGGCTCCGCCAATTTGTCAAAGCAGGGATTTCCCTAGAGTTGCCCTGGGATGAATGATTCTCAACCGCCAGTCCTCGCTTTGGGGTGAAGGCTTCAGGGCAACGACGCCCGAGGCAGGGCCTCTGGCAGCGCTCTTTCCCTAGGATGTGTTTGAGCAACACGCCAGAGTGAGCAACCTTGGGGATACAGGCTGCGAGGGACAGGAAGGTTACCAGTCACAGCCACACCGCACACCCCACTCCCAGCCCACACCCACACCGCCCAGAACTGAGGATTGACCCCAGGGCCTTCACACTGGGCTATGTCCCCAGCCCTTTTTGTATTTATTATTTTGAGACAGGGCCTTAACTAAGTAACTAAGTTACTAAGTTGCCCAGGCTGGGCTTGAATTTCAGTAGTCCCTCCTCAGCCTCCCAAAGAACTACAGGTTACAGGGACATGCTACTACACCCAGTTTATTATTAACCTTTAGGAAAAGTCACATAATCTTAGGATAACATAAGTAAAGTTATGCTCTTAGGATTTTATTTTAGAAGATCCACAGTCCCCGGTTCTCTGATTAAAAGTTCCTACTTGAGGGCAGAGGGGAAGCCCCATTTTCTCTCCGCTGGCTAGGGAAGCTTTTCTGCTTTCTATGTGGTCCCATGCTACGTAGCCCCTGAAATCTGGCTAGCAAGATGCTGCCAGAAGGAAGCCAAAAGGACAAATTGAGCCAGCCAGCGGAGTCACAGTTTCCAGTTCTGGATGACAGCCACTCTCGCTGGGTGTACACAGGGCACTGTGCTCTGCAGGTAAAGAAAGGTAAGCAGCAACAAGGACGGGCCCCAGCAGGGCAGGAAAAGGGAAGGAAGGGAGTTCTGCAGCTGCACAGGACTCCTGCTTGAAGAGCCTCCAGGGAAGCGAGCAGCTTCTGAAAGGAGCAGGGTCACAGGATGGTGGTGGCAACAGAGATTGCACAAGGACCCAACATTTGGCAAGATGTGTAGCCATGCTGTGAAGAAGCCAGTTGTTTGGGTTCAGACTCTGGCTGTCACTGATGAGCTGAGTGACCTTTGGCAAGTCACTCAAAGGCTTGAACAACCAGTTTCCTAGTGGGGTAATGGGGTCTCCCTTAGACAACGCTATGAGGATTCAGTGTTAGGTGCTTATTGGGCAGGGTGCCTGATCCACAGGAGCTGTTCATTCACGAGAGTGGTTTAGTATCATTGCTGTGTTTCAGGTGTTGTTTTAATCCCTCCCCTCGATCCCCTTTCAGTACTGGGGATCAAATCCAGGGCCACACGCATGGTAGGCAAGCCTCTTCCACTGAGCTACACCCTCAGCCCTGTTTTTGTTAGGATTTTTTTTTTTTTGCTGCACCAGGGATTGAACTCAGGACCCTGGGCTTGCCAGGCAAGCGCATACTCTACTGAGCTATCTCCCTGGCTCCTTGTTAGGATTTTTGAGACAGGATCTTACCACATTGTCCAGGCTGCCCTTTTTGCCATCTTTCTTTTCAGCATCCTGAGTAGCAAGGATCAGCAGTATGCTACTGCACCCAGCTACTGCTTTTCTAACCATGAGTACTTTATTATTTATTGGATGGTTCTCTCCCCAAGGCTTAGCATCTGTTCTGAAACGCGAGTCCCAGCCAGGGAAGACACAGTGATGCTGAGGCCATAAAAAGCACGCCCACGACACTGTCCCCTGCATTATGCTCCTGACCCCTTCTTCTATCTACTGGTTCCCTGTGAATACCTGGGTTCTACTTTCACTCTTGCTCCTCAAGATAAAGCTCCTGATGCTGTTATAGAGCAAGCTCTGGATGAGACCGAGGGACTGTGACCGTTCTGGAATGCTCAGGAGGTGTCCAGCTCACATTCTGTCCATTTCACATGACTTTTACTCTTTTTTCCTGCTAGGCATGAATATTTAGTTCTACAGCCAATTCCGTGCTCTAAGAACTCACAGAGCCATTTCCTGTTCCCTGTCACCCTAGGTCTTCTACTTTCTACATTATCTGAAGTAGAGTAGAAAATAAGAAAGTCAAATTTTCCTTTCTACCACCCATAGGAACCTACCTGGGCTCTAGTGCTCGAAGCTCTTTGCCATATTGATCCTATTGCAACCACCCTGTTGTCTATGCCTTGGAAGCAAATGGAAAACACACCCAAGTTTGGCAAAAAAAAGAGCAGCTGTCTGCTTTGTGCCACCATGGAGGAGCATAGAGGTCCAAGTATCCAGAGCTGTGGCGCGGGCGCAGCACAGAACCGGAAGGTTTGGAGTACAGGCTCAGATTCCCCGAGATGACAACAGAACTCCGTGAGGGGAGGTGTGTGATGAGTTCCACAGATAAATAATCTCAAAAGCAGGGCATTGTAAGTGGTTTTATTTTGTGCCAACAAGAGTAGTAGCTCTCTGGGGAGCATCCTGGACTGGCTGGAGACTCTGGAGAAGGGAAACAAGGCTTTCTTACCATGTTGCACAGTTTGCACACTGGCTGTATATACTGAAGTCCGAGGCAGAGTCCTGGGGCTGAAGAACCTCCACCAAAAGAGAGGAAAGCCTGGGCTCCCAGACACAAGCTTCCACTTCAACAGGGAAGGCCAGACTGGCCAGAACAGAGCTTCGCTTGGGTAACAATCCCATTCAGGTGGCCTGTCGACATGAACTTTGTCCTCTTGCCCCAACAGTAGCCTCTGACCAGAAGTCTGCCTGAGAGATACTCTGCCATGGAGCTCCTATCCCAGGGATGCTTGGAAGCTATGCTGGTCTATGCCAGCAGCAGAGACCGTGACAGGTTAGCTGAAGAGACCCCTTGGCTTCTTCCGCTTGGCCTTTGAGAGCTGAGGTCTCTGTGTAAGGCCTGCTATACCCTAGGAAAAAAGGAACTT
>NDGN011472903.1:0-11791 GCA_002564285.1 Tympanoctomys barrerae
CAGGAGGATCACTACAAGTCCAATCTACATAGTAAAACCCTATAAACCCTGTACTAAATACAAAACACACACACACATACACAGAAGACAATCTAGCATACTCTGCTCTGCTCTTAGCTGTAACAAGAACTCCTAGGAAGAGGATCCTGTTGAAGATGTTCTAGTTGTCTTTACAGAAGCATCTCAGGGGCCGGGGACATGGCTCAGTAGAATAAGTGCTTCCCTGGCGAGTGCAAGGGTCTGAGTTCAATCTCCAGTTCTGAAAAAAAAAAAAAAAAAAAAGACGAAGAAGAAGAAGAAGCATCTCAGGGTCAGCCTGGCTTCTCAGCATGAGGCATTTGGGTGTGTTTAGTCTGAGATAACTTTGCAGTAACTTGGATGAAACTTGGTATGCAGTTGTGGCATGAAGGGCTAGTTTTTTGTCGCCCATGGGGGAAAATATTGCCAAATGAGATTCTTAGGAGGCCTGTCTTCTACAACACACATCTGCCACCAAGAGCATATATTGGAGAGAATATCCAGTCAGTGAAAACTTGTTCACTACTATGTCCCCAATACCTAGACCAGAGGCCTGGCAGGAAAGTCATCAGAAGACATTCATTGAGGGATGGGCGGTAGGGAGATGTAAGGAGCCTGCAGGGGCTGACCCTCCAGAGAGAAGAGCCTGTGAGGTTTGATAAGTCTGCTGGAGTTGTGCTTCCGGAGGAGGAGAACTCAAAGGGTGAGCTGGCTGGGTTCAGTGGAGACCAAGGAGGATTTGCAGGATCCTTACTGAACAAAATAATGAGGAAAAGCAGACAGGAGATCTGCCCGGCAGCAGGCACGAGACAGCTGAAAATGGGCAAGCATGTTCTATGGCTTGAGTGTCCCCTGAGGCTTCATGTGTTGAAACTGAATCCCCACAGAAGGTAACATGAGGCAGAAACGTGACCCAGCACTGGTGCTGAGAGGTTGGGCCTCTGACCAATGATCGATCGCATTAGATACAGTCAGAGGGTGGAGCCCCACTGTAGAATCCAGGGCTTTGCAAGGAAGGGACAGAGACCTTGCCATGGAATGCTCTGTACCACTCAGGACTCTGCCAGAAAGAAGGTCGTCCCCCATTGCTGTCCCTTGAACTTGGACCTTCCAAATTGTGAGCCAAAATAAACCTCTTTCATGTAAAGTAGTTCACCTCTGGTATTTTGTATAATAATGAAAAAGAACCAATGCACCATGAAAGGCAGGAATGTCATTCTGTTCTAGTAAAGTAGGCAAGGTGTGATGATGGCTTGCATTTGTGTAGAGCCACCTGGAATCGCAGATGTCCGAGTGAGGACCCAGATGAAGGGGAGCAGCAGCATCGGGAACTCAGTTAGCCCACCACAAGTGTAAGTAGGAAGAGAGGCCCAGAAAGGCGCTTCAGAGATGGCTTCTATTTATCAGCCTCGAGGCTGAGTTGCATAGCCCAGAGGTGGAGCCAAAGACAAGAAACAAGGAAGCCAGTACGTGGTTGTTTTGGCATGGGACAGGTTGGGCTTGCCACAAAGACAGACAATACTGCTGTTATCATTTACAGCAATTTGTTTACCTAATTTTTATTATCTTATCAATAAGTTAACACATATTGAGTGTTTCCTATGTGCCACATCGTGTGACCCTGTTCCAGTGGGCCTTATTACTTGCTTTCCACAGCAGTCCTGTGAGGATTCCTTCCTATTGTCCCCAAAATTGGCATTTTCCTAATGCCACTCCTGTGACACTGGCCACATGGACATCTTAAGTTGTTTTCCGTGTCTGCCTGCTCTCCTCAGCCAGTGCTCCCGGACCATGCTAGCCCACGCCCTCCGCCATCCGAGCTGAGGGGCTTGCTTCTTCATATCCATCAGCATGTACTCCTTTCCGGGTAACCAACTTCCTTTTTAGGATTTTGGACCATTGTGAAGACTAAAAGTGCAAATCCCTCTTCACAAGATGGAGCAGTGGCAGAGCCGCGGCCCTCGTTGTGACAAGGCCATTCGGTACTGTTTTGTTTCCTGGCTTTCCATGCCCGTAGCTCCCTCTCTTGCTCAGTGATCTAGAGTACAGCAATGCCTAATACCACTAATACAAAAGCACACGGTTAGTAATTGACTGGTACTGTGTCGTACGCAGAGTTCCACCAGAGAGGCCAAAAGAGCCTAGTCCAGTTCAGTAGATGAGCTCAGCGCTTGATATCCTGTTTGTTCATCCAGAGAACAGTGATAGCCTTCCTGTTCGTACAAACCAGAAGGTACCAGCAGAAAGCCGGAGTCCTGGAGGCTCTGAGGTGCATCCCTGAAGAAAACCTCTTGGCAGCCTCCATGACCTCCTGGGAAAACAGGTCCGAGGCTTTCCCGCTCTTTCTCTCAGGGCTATGAGGCTCCCACAAGTGGATGCCTGTAAAACCATCCTGTGGGCCGTCCCACGCAGCCAGGACCTGAGGGACGCCTCTTCTCCCTGGCACTGCTGCTGTTGTATTGGTGTGCAGGAGCGGGGAGGACTGTTGGCCAGAAGGAACCAGCAGACTGTTATTTTCTGCAAAAGAGCATCAGGGTCAAAAATTGCTTTCAAGACGTGAAGGAGGGTTTGGAGAAAGTGGGCAGCCCCTAAGGCTCTTCCAGGTTTAAGTTAGAGTTATGCCTTTCCAGAACCTTTCCACACTGCGCCAGCTCAGGCAGAATTTGGCTTTCATCATGAGGGCGATCGGACCAAGGGCTTTTCCTGCTTTCTGATGCAGGCCAAGGACGTGGTCAGGAGCCTCCCAGAGCGGGCACTGTGGTGGTGTCCCTGCGCCCGTGCTGCCGGTCCAGCCACCAAGACAGTGCTCCAGGAAAGTCAACCAAACTCTCCCTGTCTCAGCTCAGAGCCAGCCCAGTGTAGTCGTGGACACCGAGCGTGGACGGTGGTCACCCCAGGCCCAGGTGGAGAATGCTGCCCAGAGGCTGCCAAGGCCCGCCTACCAGAAGCCCCATGCCCGAGAACGGTGTGTGGACACATCACACACTTGTTTCCACACTCGTTGAGTGGGTGCTGTGGGCAAGTCCAGGCCTAGGTCTAGACTACGGCCTGTAGTTCTCCTGGCTTTCACACGCTTGGCTGAAGCTGGTGTCAGGGTGCGGCCATGTGCAGATCCTGGTACCCGTGCCCTGCAGAAGCTGAGGGTATCCGTGCAGGAGGGGTGCGCTGCTGGCTGCCTCGCAGGGGCTGGGATGTGCACCTCAGGCTTCCGGTTGTACTTGTCTCCCTCTTGAGTCGTGGGCCCAGAGAGAAACCTGCCATAGTTCAGTGACCTGCCACAGGACATTTGTCTTTGTTCATGCTCTGTTGCCACAACTGAGAAAGATGAGATTAGAAAATTAATTTGTTTCCTCTGGTCCATAGCGCTGGCCTCTGTGAGGCCTCCTTGCTGCATCACAACTGCGTGTCGAGACAGTGCAGGCTTCTCATCCTCTCTGAAGCCATTAATGTCATCACAGAGTACAGCTAATGATGATCACTTCCCAGCGGTCCCACTGCCCCAGTGCCATTCACCAGGAACATAGGGATGAAGTGTCCAGTCCTCGGAATTTGTGGGGATGCCTTCAGATCACAGTGGCATTTATCCTGTGTGTGGACTTTTAAAACCAGAAGGGAGGGAGCTGGTGAGGAGCAGGGTGGAGAAGATAGGTGACACTATGGTGCCCAGCCTCTCACTGGGCCTGGAAATGAGAGGGCACTACTTGTTAGCTGGGCTTAGGAACCAGCCCAGCACCAGCAGCCTCAAGCTATGGCCCTGTGGCTGCCAGAGTAGAGCACAGGGTGAAGCCCAGTGGGAGCACGGGCCTTTCTCACTGCAGCTTGGGCTGCAGGCAGGGGTCCCCCAGCATCCCTCAAGGAACTTCAGAAAGGTGGACACCTGGTCCCAGGCCTGAGATTCGGTGGGATTGGCCTAGGGCATGGCCGAGGCACCTAATCTCAGGTCTTAAGAGGTCTCTCTGGAGAGTGACTGTCTAGACTGGAATGGCATGTGATCCAGAGCCCAGGAGAAAGCAGGCCCAGAAGAGACAAGATGGCCTCTGGAGAGCCATCACAAAGTGAGGGTGGATGAGTCTTGAACCTGCTTGAGGCCTCAGCACCCTGCCTCGTGGGCTGGATGCTACCCTGGAGCTCTAGCCTCTGCTGAGTCCCAGGGGCAGCGCCTCAGTGGCCCCAGAGAAAGAGCTGAAGCCTCTGCTTCTGCCTTGGGCGAGGCCCCTCCCAAGGGGGTGGTACGAGGCTGCCAGGCAAGCATAGCTTGCCCACTGTGCCCTTTTTGGTGGCTGCTGAAACAAATCACCACAGATTCAGTTGCTGAAAACACTACTAATTTATTCTCTTGCCACTCGGGATCAGAAACTGACGGTCAGACTCTCCGAGCTCCTTATCTCTCCTTGTCCTTATCTCCTCCTCCTGGGCACCTGTGACCCTCCACAAGGGGTGCTTCCTGTACCTCCAAGCTCGTGCCTTTTCCAGCACCACATCTCCTCCTCTGTGGCCACTTTGCCTCTGCCTCTGCTTACAGGGATGCTGTGATCACGTATAGGGCTCACCTGGACAGTCCAGGTGGCCCCTCCCCCCTAGCACCTAGTCACCTTGGCAGAGTCCCCTCTGCCACATAAGAAGCACCCGCTTGTTGCAGAGACTAGGGCCTGGCTGTCCTGGGCCTAGTCATTTCTCAGCTCACACCCCGAGTGCTGGGCAGAGAGATGCCAAGACCCAGAGGTTCTCTCTTGGGTTTCACTGGCTTGGACAGATGGCTTTGTGGAGGACTTTTTATCTGACAAGAGGAGGAAACTGAGCCTTTGTCCCAGGCTTTGAGATGAAGGGAAGGCTCTTCGAGGTACAGATGAAAGGGTTCAAGAGAAAGCTGTGGGTTTGGGTACACACAGGATGGGCTTTAGGATGCAGAGAGAAAGAGATCTAACAGCCGCTGAAAAGCCCTGTCTCACCCTGCTCCACGCCTGGGGAACAGAGAAATCATGTCCCTCGTGTAAGCCCAGGAAGACCGTGTGCACAAATCGCCAAAAGGAGAGAAACAGAAAGGTTATGCCAGGAACTGTCAATATAACAAATCCCTTTAGTTTCACAGCCTCTCTAAATGTTTTGATAGCAGCATTTGATGGATTGTAAATCAGAGTAGGCCATTTTAAGCATTGGATAGCATCTTATTTATTTATGTATGTGACACATAAAACCAGAATTGATTACTGCTTCCCTCTGTCTCCGTGAGATCTTTTCTCCACTATGGAAACTCATCGCTCTTCCCCGCCCCGGTTTCCATGTCTGGGTGTGTAGGCCCGTGGTGACAGCCGATGTGATTCTTCCAGAAAAAGAGGCTTTGCCTTGGAAAAGGTGGTCACGCCGGGAAGCCACTGCAAGGTGTGTCTTAATCTTTACCTTTTTTATTTATTTATTTTTTCTTTCTGTGTTTAGGACAGGGCCTACAGGGTCTCGCTACATAGATCAGGCTTGTAGTGATTCTGTTTTCAGCCTCCCTCCCAAATGCTGAGATTACAGGCACACACCACCATGCCCAGTCTCAATGGCTGTCTCAGTGCACCCCAGGGCTGGGGCCAGCACGGCATGCTGGGGATCAAACCCCAGCCACTGTGCTATGTCTAAGCAAGCACTTAATCTACTGAGCTATCAGGCCAGCCCCTCTGTTACCTTTTTTAAAAGATGACGTTATTGGTAGAGAAAGAGAAAGAGTAAAGGTGTTGCATGTAATAGCTCTGTGATTTGAAATGCAAGCACACGTGCACACACACATACATGCATGCACACAATATACATATGCACACATATACACATGCATGCATGCATACATAAACACATGCACATATACACTCATGCATGCGCACACATACACATATGCAACATGCTCTCACAATGCATATGCATGCTTGTATGTGTGTGCACATGTACATGTATACACACACCTGCACACATACACACACATGTACACACAAGCAGATAAAGTCCTTTGAGTGCAGGGTCCTGAGCTTCCTTGGCCGCTGCAAGGGACTGCAGTTAACCTCGACCCTGTGGAGCTGACACACTCATCCCTGCTCTGTTGTACATCGCAGTGGAGCTACTTTCACTCTGCTAACTGCAGTGAACTCTCAGTCTATTATTTGCCACGCACCTTGTGTTTGAGAGCTATTCTTCTGCGCTGTTCCCCTCAGTTCTAACAATTCTCTGAGGTGGGCACTAATGCTGGGTTTATAAACAAGAAACTCAGCCTAGGAGGGGAGAGATCCTGTACCAGTGTCCTGCAGCTCGGAAGCGCTGGGCCAAGCCACAGTCCAAACCTGGGTGCGTTTTTATTCCAGTGCTTGCGTAGGGCTATGTAAGCTACATGGCTTCTCAAGGACTGGTCCACACCAGCACCCTGATCCACTGCGGCAGTGGCCAGCCACCTCCAGAAGCCGCTGCTTCAAGAGGATGTCACCCTCTTGGCCCAGACAGGTAGTCCACTCACTCACATGTTGTAATGAGGAGGAAGAGCAGGATTCTGCAGGTAGCCAAGAAGGGAGGAATCCAGGAAAACAGTGCCATTCACAGTCACCTCAAAAACGTAAAATAAAATACCTGAGATCAACCTAACCAAGGAAGCGAGGCACCTCTATGGTGAAAGTGACAGAACACTGAAGAAAGACACTGCAGGAGATGGTCACACCTGTCCTATTCACAGGCACAGAATCAATAGCATTAAAATGGCCACAGTTGCCAAAAGCAAACTACAGCATGAATGTAGTCAAAATGTGACATTCTTTCTAGAACTATAAAAGCGTTCCTAAAATTTTTATGGAGACACAAAAAAACCAAAATAGCCAAAGCAATCCTAAGCAAAAGAGCACAGTTGGAGATGTCACAAGACCTGATTTCAGATTATACTACAAAGCCATAGAAACAAAAACAGTATGGCATTGGCACAAAAATAGACACATAAACTAATAGGATAGAGTAGAACACGGAGAGACAAACCATCAGAACTACTGTACAGCCCAGCTACACACCCTAAAATCAGCATACTGGGGGAATACCTGCATGCCTGTGTTGGTCACAGTAGCACATGTGGGCCGACACGCACCAGTATACATGGCCTCTCTCGGGGTGCACAGATCTCTCAGGGGTCCCCGTCTCAGAGCGGCTTCTCTGTTGACCTCTTGGAAAGCAGGGTCACTGCCTGCGCCCCGCTGCTCGACTGTAAAGCTCTGCACTGCACCTAGCATGCTGCAGGATCTTTGTTACTCTGCCTGCTCCCTCCTGAGGGTAGATCGTTGGGGCGGGAGTCCTAAGTCTGTCAGCAGAAGAGATCAGGCAGGCAGGATGTGGTGACACAGCACTCCAGGAGGCTGAGGCAAGAAGGTCAGAATTTTAAGTCCAACCTGCATAATTCAGTGATTTAGCAAGACCTTGTCTCAAAGTAAAAAATAAAACATGGCCTGGAGGTGTAGCGCGGTGTGAAAAAGAATGAACAAATACATGAAGGAGGTTTGTTCTCTTTTCCAATATTCACATCTCTGTCTCTAAAAACTTAGAGCTCCTGCTGCACAGCCCTTCCCAGACCCCAGGCATGCCGGAGGAAGGAGTGTGATGGTGTGGGCCCCTCACAGCTTGCCCTACACCCCCAGGAGGTTGTGGAGACAGGATGACATCATTGGACACACATCTAGGAACAGGCATTCTCTCAAAGCATCCATTGTGAGGGCCATGGTGGAAAAAATTCTGCTGCTAAAAATAAAGTATTAGAGGGCCGGCCAAATACCTCAGTGGATTAAAGCACCTGCTTAGGCAGATGCAGGGGCCAGAAGTTCAATCCCCAGGCCTGCCATGATGGCCCCAACCCTGGGGCACACTGAGACTGCAATTGGGACTAGGCGTGGTGAAGCACGACTGTAATCCTAGTGCTTGGGAGGCTGAAAACAGGAGGATCACTAAGACTCCAATCTACACAGTGAGACCCTGTAGACTCTGAACTAAATAAAAAAATATATAAATAAAAATAAAGTACTGGAGCCAGGAATGACTTACTTTTAGATTCTCAAGGACTTGAGCTTACCCCCGTAGATATACCACTTCTGCTCTTTTCTGAGATTCTTCTTTTTGTTTCTTATTTATTTATTTGGTACAGGGTCTCACTACAAAGCTCAGACTCAGTGATTCTCCTGTCTCAGCCTTCCCAGCACTGGAATTACTGGCATGTGCCACCACACTGGTTTTGGTTTCAGTAGCAGGCACCAGATGGGGTACCGGGAACCGAACCCTGGTCCTTGCACTTGCCAGGCAGGTGCTTAGAGAGCTGAGCTGTCTCCCCAACCCACTGAGATTCTTCTTACAGGAGAAGGTGGGGTACAGAGTCCAGTGGCAGGGGTAGTGGGCCCCTTGGGACTGTGTTGTGGGTGGGTTCCCACCAGAGACTGGCAGTGGGCACTGCTGCGTCAGAAAGGGACAGTGGCAGTGCAGAGGTGGCTTATGTGCTGGGATGTGTGCAGGCCAGGGACAGGAAGCTGTGAAACTGGTTAAAACAGACTGACAAAGTGGAGAGGTCTGCAGCCTATGGACTCTGGCGCAGTGGGACGGAGCTGACATTTCTGTGACTGGCTCTCTGCCTCTGGCTCAGCTCCTCAGTGCATCCTCCCTCTGGTGACAAGGTGGCCAGGAGCACTTCAAGGCTTACACTTGGTCCCTCAGCAACCCCAGCAACAGGCATGTGGTTACCACCAGGGCCCCAGAGTGAAATCCTCATTCTGCCTGCTCTGACTGGACCAGGGCCCACTCCTTCCATCCACTTCCTGGAGGACATAATTCTAGGTGCCCGGGCAGGGCAGGGTCGCCTGCTCAAGGCTGGGACACCACATGCACCACAGTGGGTCCGTAGAAGACTTTCTCTTTCTCTGGAAACCACACTGCACTTGCCGTAGGAGGAAGGAAAGGACATGGGACAGCCAGTGCCCGCATCCAACAGGCCCTGTGAGCAGCCCAGGAAGCCAGGAGGTGGAGCCAGCCAGGGCTGGGAAGGGAGGAATGAGAGCACAGCCCGAGGGCCCAGTGCAGGAAAAAGCTGTGGTGGGGAAGTGGAGGAGTCAAGTGCCAGCTAGAATGACTAGGGAGACTCTGGTACTTTTCTTTGAAATAAGGAACAGTACAGAAGGCCAGGTTGGAGGACAAGTGACAAGCTTGGTTGTAGACATGTGAAATTTGAGGTGCATGCGAGACCCTCCCTCACACACAGTAGTGCTCAAAGATGCCCTTGAGGGGGCTCTGAAGGCCACTTCCCCAGCCCCCGTCCCTTACCCTGCAGCACACCAGCCGGGAGCAGACAGAGCGGAAGGCTGCTCTCCGGTGGGCCGAGAATGTGTGATGCGCACGCTGTGTGCTGTGGGCTTCCTCGACCACCTCAGCACTTGTTTGCATAACCACAGCCGGTGTTCAGTGGAAGCAGCCACCACAGCCGGTGTGCAGTTCTAGCTCGCTCCAGTCCAGCCCCCTTCTCGTTGGCAGCCAGCAGCTGGGAGGAAAGCAGGAGCTCTGGAGGGAGGAGTGGGGCTCAGGATTGGGTGTCTGCGAAGACGAGCTGAGAGCTCCCCAAGAAGGGTGAGGAGGAAGGGATGAGAAGACTCCAAGGCCAGAAGCCTTACCAGCAAGTGGACCAAAAGCAAAGCAGGAGATCAGGAAGTGGCCAAGAGACCCAGGCCCAGAGGGCCATGGACACAGCTTTTGAGGGTGCCACTTTGCTCCACAGGGTCAGCAATGTGGGATATTTTCAGCAGTTTAAGAAAATGTTCCTGGAGCAAAGGCAGAATTCCCAGAAGTGGGGGTGAACCAGGGAGTGAGTGACATGGTGACCAGTGGCCACCATGAACATACTTGGAGCGGCTGGGTGGCAAAGTCATTTTCATCCCCAGGTGCCTACGTCGTGCACCCAGAGCTCATCATGGGTCAGGCTCCCCAGCTAATACCCTCTGGCCTGGGTTCTGTTTTCCTCCCGGGGCTGAGATTTCCAAGGTTGTGTGCAGTGTGTGTAGAACATGTACCTGAAGTCATGGCCCCTGACCCCGGCGTCTCCCTCAGAGCCACAGGAGCAAGGGTTGATACAACATTGTGTGGTCCACGCTGGAGCTTGCCGTGTGGGAAAGGCAGCCTTGTTTTTCATGGTGGTTTTGCTCCCTTATGTTTTTAGGGAAATGGCAGCCTCTGGTGCCTGTACCCCAAAGAAAAGGGACCTCATGAAGGGACATCACAGCAGTCAGAGCCTGTGAGTGCTAGGGGAGGACTAGGGCTCGGCTTAGGGCTCTGCACTGGGTGCTCGGTCACCTCCTTCTGCTCAGCCAGAAAGAAGACAGATGGACACAAAGGTGACCTTGATCTTGGGGTCCTGATCAGGAGAGCTTGATCCTGGCCACATTTGAGGAAAAATCTTCTACTGAAGCAGGCCCTACTGGGAGAGCTAAAACGGTGGACACAGTGGACATAGGCAGTCAATGGCAAGACGTGCAAAGAGAGTTCCGGCCAGCAGAGCTCAGGGAGACAAATGTGTAGTGCCTTCCGTGAGGTGGCCCTGGGGGCTGTGGAAAGAGAAGGAGTGGCCCATCCACACACCCTTGCCAAGCCCCATATCAGAAATGCAGGCTCGCCCACCAAAGCCACCCTCCGCAGGGCCTGCCCACTCGCGCTTCCAGCCCTGCAGGTAGAGGCGCATATCATTCAGCTGCAGACCCCAAGGCAGCCATGGTGAATTCTGTACTCCGTCTGCCGTGCTCCAGGTGGGGACGGGCTGGGGACTGTGAGGTGGGCACCCCAGCATGGCCCCAGGAGGCTCCCCTCCCCCACCTCCCACTAGCTTCTGCCCAGATTCAAGCTAGGGACACGAGTCCCAGCATGCACCCTCTCCATCCACCAAGTGGGCACTGAGGAGGGACAAGCCCCTGGGAGCTGTGTCCCCCCACTGAAGGGATGGAAGGGTCTGCGTGCAAATTTGCTAGTGCCAACTACATGAGGAAATCTGGGGCTCGGGCTTCTGTCTAGCACGGGTTGGCCATGTCAGGCCTGGATGGCTTTCTCTGCCTGTGAGCACTGAGTCCACTGCCTGGAGCCACAAGCCCCACCCTACTGCGGGCAGGACACCCTACGTCCTCTCAGAGCCCAGCGTCACCCAAATCCCGGGCCTGCTCATGTACAGGCCAGGCTGAGGCACCACAGTCTTCACTTCATCCACCACAACTACTGAGCAGGAAGGGACCAGGGAGCTTTTCGCTGCCTGAGGAGAGATCATCTCCAAGCAGCATGTAGAAAAAGCCGGTCACCATTCAATTAAAACCCTGCCTGCTGAACGATCCCCGAGGGGAAAGACCACTCGGAATTTGTGAGAAATCTAATTTATAGGCCCAGGGTGGGAAAACAGAATCGCTGACAGTGGACAGCCGCTGTCTCAGGGCCCCGCAGTGGATGCAGAGCCAGGATTATCTGGGCATCCCCGCCCCAGTGTCTTCGTCTGTAAAACAGAGATTATGGCCATCAGTTGCTGCTGCAGGCGGAATAGAGGATGCCTGTAAACACCATTTGACTCTATTAGCCTGCCTTCATTCAACCAGAGCAGCCAGCCCCCTCTTTTCTCTCTAAAAATGTGTTACTTGAACAGCTAAGCCATGCAAATGTTAGACACAAACACAGGTAACAGGAAATAGCATCTCAGCACACAGCTGCACTGATCCCCAGCTCCATGAAGCAGTGGTGTCCCTGTGGCCAGCGTCTCGGATCCCTTGTCACT
>NDGN011472913.1:0-12094 GCA_002564285.1 Tympanoctomys barrerae
GGGGGGGTGGGGCTGAAAACAGGAGGGTCACTGTGAGTCCAACTATGTAGTGAGACCCTGTACCAAATACATTAAGAAGAAAAAAATATGCATATCCATCCAGTATCATCTATTTCCTATCAAAAAATATTTACAAGGAATGTTGAACACATATCACACCTCAGAAAAATGATACTGATAATAATCCAACATCAGAATCTGGGAGTTATTCTAACGATGACAAAGAAGATACAGTAGGCTGGAGAGAGTTCATGAGTGTGCTATTCACATTATGCCTCACGGAAGAGAGGAAATTGGATTCTCTGCAAGATGGTGGGGAAGGTGTTTCTTCCACATTCTGCTCCTTGACTCAGACACCCAGAAACAGACCAATCTCAAGCCTGGCAGCTTACTGTCTACTACATCGATGGGATCATTGGAGACACTGTGAGTACAGTGTTATACACACACACACACACACACCCCTACCTGCACAGAATCTTTCTGTATTCTTTCAGAGACTGTAATTATCAAATAAGAAACAAGGCAGAATGTAGAAAATGGTGGGGAACATTCATAGTAGGAAGACTTGTTATTCTGGGAGGTGGGATAAATAAAGTTTTGAGGTCTGTGAGGAAATCAGAGTCTGAGAATATTTGAAGGACAGTTGAGGATTATAGTTTTTGCATGAAAAGCAAATAAAAGTGGCAACCTGTGGAAAATCCACAGGATCAGGAAAAAAAAACTGCATTCAAAAGACTCAAGGGTGGTTCAAAGCCATTTTCTTTTCAAAAACTTTAGTATCAATAGAAAAAAAGAAAAGAATTTCCACTGTGAAATATGTAGAAAGCCACAGAATTGAGCCAAGCCAAAGAGAGACATGCAATAGCAAGAGGATCATTTCAGAGGGATCAAAATGCAATTGGTATTTTTCACATCTGTATTCAAAACAGCAAAGAGAAGAACTAGCTCCTGTGGAAAAACAAACCAGTGTTATAAGGGTGTATTTAGAATGGAATTCCAGAATGCAGGGGAAAAAGACAAGCAAATTAATTTTGAGAAGAGATAATAACTTAGATGGGAAAGCCAAGTTTAAAAAAATATGGTTGTCAGTAGCAAATGCTGGAGAGGCTGTGGGGAAAAAGAAATCCTTCTCCACTGTTGGTGGGAGTGTAGACTGGTGCTACCACTGTGGAAATCAGTGTGAGACTCCTCAAAAAACTAGGATTAGATGTCCCTTTTGGCCCAGTTATTCCCCTCATAGGTATCTTCCCAGAAGAATTAAAAATGTAATACCATGTTGATATATGGGCACCCATGTCTTTATGTATTTAGTACAGGGTCTCACTATGCAACTCAGACTCATAGTGATCCTCCTGTTTTTAGCTACCCCAGCACTGGGATTACAGGCGTGTGCCACCACGCCCAGTCTTGGTGGTTGGCTCAGCATGCCTTGGGGGCAGGGCCAGTGCAGCATGTGGTGCTGGAGATTGAAACCCAGTCCTGCACTTGCCTAAGCAGGCGCTTAGTCAGCTGTCTCACCGGCCCTGTGGGCACCCATGTTTATAGTAGCATAATTTGTAATAGCTAAAGCTTACAAACAATCCAAATGCCCACCAATTGAGAAATGGATAAAAAAGATGTAGTATTTTTATACTGCATTCTGTGCTGACCATGCCTGAAACCAGGCATGGTGGTGCACACCTGTAATCAAAACAACAAACACTATTCAAGAAGATAAGGCAAGAAAATTGCCAGTTTGCACCCAGCCTGGACAATATAGCCATTTAGTAAAACTCTGCCCCAAAATTAAAAAAAAAAAAAAAAAATTAAAAAGAACTGGGGCTGTAGCTTACAATAAAGGCCTGGGGTCTAGTCCGCGGTACCACCACCAAAAAAAAACTAATGACTTCAAGTCGATGGTGATCAAGACATAGAAATGAGAAAAATAAAATAGAATATAATATTGAGAACACAGATCAGCCAGATACAGAGCTAAGTGTAAATCACTGCTGTAAATAGAATTCAAAAGCAAATAGCAAAGTGACAAGCAGCGAGCAGCGGTCCTTTCTGCCCCTTCGTGCTTACCCAGGCTGCCTACCCGGGGAATGGGGGTAGCACTGACAGCCTAAATCTCAGCCTTGCGCACTCCAACCGACCACCTCTGAAAAAGCGCCCCCTATAGCCACTTGAGATCATCACACAACTCTCATTTTTTATCATTAGAAAAAAAGGTTAAAAGTGATTTTGGAAAACGCTAAAAGAGGCACTATTCCAAATACATTAGCAGTCTAAAGAGGACAGAAATGAGCGGTTTTTAGTAGCAGTGTCTACCCTCAAGCTTCGTGATATTTCTCTGCCTTTACAAATAAAGGTTGAAGGACAAGGNTTATCCCTGTGTTCAAGGAGCTACAGCCTAACATGGGAGAGAGAGGTGACAACACAGGATTACAATTCAGCCTGAGATGAGAGCTTTCCAAAGCAATGTTTCTTCTGCCAGGATCCCGAATTCATAGAGGGAGGGAGGAGGAATGACAAGGCTGGAAGAAGGGAGTCTGGGAAAGGCTTCTCTTCAAAACACTCCGGACACAATTACTTCTCTGGTTCCCTTACAGGACTACGACAAGGCATGAGGACAGACCTTGTCTGTTTCCCTAGAGTCTTGTTGACGGAGTGTTTGACTGGAGGGGTAGGTGGGTGGGTGGGTGCGTGGGTGGGTGGGTGGGTGGGTGGATGGACAGAGAGATGAACAGACAGGTAGGCAGACAACCTTAATTTGTCAGATCCTGGCTCGATTCCTAGTCTCCTCAGAAGTTCTAACTTTTCTGATTTTTTTATTTTATTATTATTTTTTTTTCAGAACCAGGCACTGAACTCAGGCCCTTGCCAGCAAGCGCTTATTCTACTGAGCTATCTTCCCGGCCCCAACTATTCCGATTTGTAAGTGTAGTATAGCTCACCTCTCACCTTTTCCAGTCAGCGCTCCCTATGTAGGCCTCTCTCTCTCTATCCATACCCACTAATAGTCCTTCCTGAGTGGCTCAAAGGAGGGGATGTGTGGAGGAGGGGATGCCTGCATATGTTCCACCTCCCTCTCAGGGGGCAGCGGACCTGGGGAGCAAAGAGGCCACGTAGAACATTATTTGTTCTAACTCACAGTGCGGAAACAGGACAGTGAGAAAGCATCCTTGGTTATATGCTTCTTCCTTCTTTCCTGGTTTGGTTGAGAGCCCAGAAAGCTGGTCTGTGGCACAGCAGTGCATGAGATCAGACTTGAGTTTGTGGGAAGAAGGGGCCGGGACAAGTCGGGTTATACCAACAATCTGTAATGGTCGTGACGTCGTCTCTGCTGGCCTGTTTTTCGCCCTGCCTTTCCCTGGGGAAGAAAAATATGAAGATATTTTCTGGTGGCAAGACTGGGTGGAAGACGAGTTGGGGGCACAGTCGCTTGCTGCTGAGCTAATAACATCAGCACCAGCCTTTTAACACCTGGAAGATGGTAGTCATGGTAACTCCTGGACCAAGGAGCAGGCCCCCTTGTTAGCCACTGTCTGAAGTACAGTCTTCAGCTTTTGCAAGCTGGTTAAAAAAAATTAAAAAACCACTCAGCAGAAGGGATACAGAGACAGCCGGCTCTCATCACAGTCCTCCACCAGACCCGCAGAGGACGGGCTCCAGGGCCCCCGTGGGTACCAAGTTCCTCACGTCAAATGGGGTAGTGTTGGTGTTCCACCTTCCCCCTCCTCCTACACACTTTAAATCATTTCTCTATATGACTTATACTCCCTAACACCCCACAAGTGCTTTGCAAATAGTTGCTAGATTGTATAGGACATGGGATAAGGTGAAGTCTGTACCTGTTTAATAAGATGCAATTTCTTTTCATATTTCTTTTATTTTCATTGATTGAATCCGTAGTGCAGGACCTGTGACTATAGAGGGTGACTATAAAGAAATTTAAAAATTCACATGCAGGTAAATTCCTCCCTAAGGCTTTAATGATCCAGGGAACTAAAATCTCAGGGGTCCACCTGTGTCTCTACTGCATCTGCCGAGGGGGACCCAGAAGCTCCCCAGCCCCAGCACAGAGTGGTTTGACAGTGAGAGCAAGTGGCTGCCACAGGCCTATACATACACATGTCCCCTCGCAGGCCTCACTTCCCAGAGCTGCCACAGCCAAGGCCATTGCATCAGTGTGAGGTTGCACCTCACAGAGGGCCAGGGCATGAGCACCCAGAGGGCTCCGGGGCTGTGTGCACACAGGACAGTGTGCGCTGTGGATCCCCAGATACAGCTGTCAGACTGCCTGCCTGCCTGCCCACCCACAGGAAACTAAGTACAGCATAACCGGCAGCAGAAAGCCACATCCTCCTGAGTCCCTGAGTCTGAAAGCCCTGCCTTGGTGGCCCAAAACTGGGAGGAAAGCGAAGACTTCCTGAATCTACCCAACAGGGCAAAACAATAAAGGCTCCAGCTGGCACTGGCCGGCACTTCTCCTCTGTACCTGGCCTCAGGCCAGAGCCATGCAGGAGCTCTGGGAAGGCCTCCTCACCTAGGTCTGGCCCCTCTCATTCCCCTGATGGACCACAGCTCACACAGGACCCCTCTGGCCACAGAGCCACGGGCTGGTATCGTCAACGCTCCATGAGGTAGTGAGCAGAGAGAGGTTAGGCCACTTGTCCAAGGACACACAGCTAGACCATCACAGGGCTCAGCCTAGAACCCAGAACTCCTGAACAGTGAGCAGACTCCAAGGAGCACAGCAACTGCCCCAGGAAAAGTGATTGGCTGGATTACATAGGAAGCCAGTTTAGACGTTGGAACCCAGACACCAGGGCCTGCTGGCATCTCAGAGCAGTGACAGAACATGCAGGTACCAGGCACTTTACTGGAGACCTCGTATGAATCACTTCCCATTTAGCAGTTGGAGAAATTGAGGCTGGAAAGCTATAAGGTTCTTGCCCAAGCCCACACAACTACCAAGGGGAAATCCCCAGATCGTCCTTGCCCTTCTGCCCCTGGAGTCTGGGCCTTGATTCCCTGTGATACTGACTTTTCTCAGCAAAAGGACAGAGCTGAGTGTCCTGATTGATTGATTGATTGATTGATTGATTGATTGATTGATTTATGGGTTTTAGGGAAGGGTCTATAGGGTGTTCAGGGTCTCACTAGACGGGACTCTTAGTGATCCACCTGTTTACAGCCTCCCAAGAGCTGGGGTTACAGGCATGGGCCACCGTGCCCACTCTCAACTCCCTTCTCCGCACACACCGGGGGCGGGGCCTGCAGGCAGGCTGGGATCAAACGGCCCCTGCGCCTGCCTGCAGGCACTTTAATCCGCTGAGCTATTTGACCGGCCCTGTCCTGATTTATTTTAAATCACCGTGCACTCAGGCCCTAAGACAAAGCACCTTCCTAATAAAAATTAAGGCGCGCTGTGATAGAACCCTCTGGGAGACGGCTGTGGGAAGCCACTGGCTGGGGGCACGCGGTGGGAGCCGTGCTGTGGGAGGGGGTTTGGGGTTGTATGTGTCTAGGAAATGAACACCAAGGCTTTCTTTGTGTCCTTTTCTGACATTTCCTGGAGAGCCAGAATTCTCCTAGAAGGCCAGGCTAATGAAACAGGGGCTGCTTTTCTAGACATTAGAATGGAGAAATTTATTCAGGTAGGTCAGACATCAACACTGCTCGGCTGGATTACTTAGGGGTGGAGGGGAACAATCCAGATGCCCGATAGGACAGGATTATGTTCACTCCCTCCCAGGGCTCCCTGCCAGTAGCTGGAAGAGGAATATTACAAGCGCTGTAGAGCTCGGAGGAAGTTCCTTCTCCCTTGCTTGGCTTCTAGGGGCCTCGGGTCAGTTCCCGACCCAAAACTTCATGCAACACAATTTGCACAAGGTGTAACTGCAAACTATGGTGGATGTTTAAATCGTTTCGAGCTATTACAATAAAAGCATCACTGCTAATCCCTTCACGCGACCACGCCCTCAGTTCCCGCACACTTACTCCTTGCTCTTGCCACTTTTTTACATTTTATAATTTAAAACAATTATTTTATGTATTTGGTACAGGGTCTCACTACGCAGCTCAGACTCATAGTGATCCTCCTGTCTCAGCCTTCTCAGGGCTGGGATTACAGACGTGAGCCACCACGCCCAGTTTCGCTGGCCAGCAGGGTGCGCCCAGGGTTCTGGGGCCAGCACGGTGTGGGATACCAGGGTTCAAACCTGGAGGCGCTTAGACCGCCGAGCTATCTCCCCAGCCTCTTGCCACTTTCTGAAGCAGATCTGGTAGTCTTCTCTGTGACCCCCTTTCATTGTTCCATTGTGGTTGCCTCCATTTCTTGAATCAGTTCGAAAAGCTTGTCGTTTAGGTTCGCTTTGACTTCACAAAGAAGCCAGGGGCTGCGCAGTGCCGGATCTGTGAACGAGGTGGCCGAGGACGCGCCGCAGTGCTTCGCAAGGCTGCCTTCCTGTCGCATGCTGTGCTCTGGAGCCACGCTCACGTTGGTTTCGATGATTCCTTGTACAGATGCTCTTGAAAAAGCACTTCCAGAACTGTTTCCAAGAGCATGTGTGGAGGGATGGAGTACTGAGCCAAGGGCTGCCAGCCTTTGAGGCCCTTGGCTCCCCTCCTTTGTCACTAGCGTGGCTCAGAAGACCAGAAACATCAGCAGCGTGGCCTCTGCACCCAGCTCCACTCCTGCCTCAGGCCCTGTCTCCCTGGGCCGCTGGGCCTCTGACCCCTCCCTTAGGTCCAGCCCTCGGTGACACGCTTTGGATATTCTTTCTGACCCTGCCCATATGAAATGCTTGGGCATGAGACACTAATCTGCAGCTCGGAGTGAGATAATCCTTTTACCCTGCCCTGGGGCCCCCTCCCTAGCAGCGTCCACATACACACAGCAAGCCTAAGTCATCTGGTGGAACTAGACAATGAATGTCTAAGTGGGAGGTGACAGAGTTCTAGGAACTAAGAGGCCCCAGACACGTGCCTCGCCATCAGCAGACATGATGTTGGGGAAGGCTGGCACCTTCTGACGTTCCTGCCCCAGGGCTACTCTGGTGATACAAGGCAGAGGCTTCAGAGGGAGAGAGACTAGGAGCAAGGGAGAAAACCATCAGGAGAGACCCTTACAGTAGTCTGCACAAGACATGCAAAGAGAAAGCCAGCTGCCCTGCCATCTGGGGCTGGCACATGGAGGTGGGAGCAGCACCCCTTTCACCCATCCCTGCGGGAATGAAGTCTCCCACATGTTCCCATAACCACGCTGCCTCCACCCCATCCGTCACCAGCACCATTCTCCACTCCCTCCACTTTGTCTTCCTCCGCCTTTCTTTTCCTTTTCGTCTTCCTCTTCTTTCCCTCTCTTTCTGGGAGCAGTATGCTGTGCCTCCTGCCTCTAGCTCAGGCCTGTTTGATAAGAAAAAATGGACAAGGAGGATGGAAGATTCACGCTAAACTCTCAGGCACTGGGAGGCAAGCAGGCAGCCCTGTGCAGGCTGACAGATGGAGCTCAGTCACCCCACGCGGAAGCTTCCAGGAAAGGAGGCCCTACAGAGGCTGGGCTTTCACAAGGATGCGAGCCCCAGGGCGCTTCATAGCAGGGAAGAACAGTGACAGATGTTTGTCATGGAATCCATACATGGAGCCCAGGGAAGGACATCACAGCTCTCTCCAAGATCCTGCCAGGCTCATGAGAGGAAACAGAGACCCATTAAACTGCCCCTGGGACGCACGCTCTGGCTTCCCTTGCAACCATCCAACACCTTCATCGTGGCCCAGGGAAATCTTCAGTGATTTTGCAAAGGTCCCAGCCACCTGTTTCCAGTCACCTAGAGTTCCCAGGCAGTTAGGACAAAGGACTCAAGCGGGCAGCAGAGCCTTACATAGAGCAGCCATTCCTCTGATCTATTTATGCCGCTGTAAACGTTTGCCAAAGGAACAAGGCATGTGGGCATGCGCCAGCCCGGCAGGCCCTCAGATGACTGCAAAAGGCAACTGGAAAGTCACATGTCATAACAGTGGAAAGTACATATGCGGCTATTCTTAGCCCTGGAATGTATACACTGTCTCCCTGCCCAGCGGCCCTTGCACAGAGCTCTAGAAAACTGTGATAGTGCCTTCAGCATAAACAAATCCAGAACTCTCCCAGGACAAATCATTCTCCAACTGAAGGAGAGGCCTGGGGTTTAGGGTTTCACTCGGAGCTAGACGTGGAAGCTTTCTGGGGGAACAAGACAGACCAGGCATCGGTGGATGTCACCAGAGCAAAGCAAGGTAAACCCCCTGACACTTCCCTCTTCTGCAGGTAGGCAGGTGGATGTCACCCTGCATGGTTTGGTCATGTTTTCATGGAATGTGGGCTGCACAAAACCCATTTATAGTTCTACCATTTATAATGCAATCTAATATATGTGTGTGCATATATTTAAAAGTCCATTTTCTTTCTTTCTTCTTTTTTTTTTTTTTTTTTTTTTTTGGCATTTTTTGAGACAGGGTCTTGCCATGCAGCCAGGTTGGCCTTGAGCTCACTTTGTACCCTGGGCTGGTCTTGAACTCACAATGATCCTCTTGCCTCAGCCACTGGAGTGCTGTGATTATAGGTGTGCACCACCATGCCCTGCTTAAAAGTCCATTTTCACACCCAGAATGTCATGCGTAGAGAATGGCTAACACCCAGAAAGAGACACTTAGATGAGATCACTAAGGAGCAAACATTACAAGAATCTAGAAAACGGTTCCCTCTTCAGCTGGCCATGTGGGGGGACCATTACCTGAGGTAACACTGCAGTCCTTGACTACCAAGTAACTCCTTATAACTTTGCTATATTTTCTCCCTCACACTAGCTGAAGATGCTGGTTTCTTATTCCTTTAAGGGTGTATAATCATAACCAAAACACGAAGTGTCACCTTTGAGGTCTGGGGTGGCAGGCAATGACCTTCCTTTCTAATCTTTACTATGCACCATCCTGAGCCAGCCCAGAGACATCCTGATGAGGGATGAGATGTGCAGGTCTCTGAGCTGCCATAGCTAAGGCCTCCAGGATGTGTTGCTCATGCAGACTTGACCCTTGCCCCCTCCTGAAGCTTCCTCCCTTCTTTTCTATAGGATGGATGAGGAGTCGCCAGATGAGTTGCTCTTCAAAGACCACAGCTTCTCCTCCGACCTGTTGAGGCAGCTCAATGGCTTGAGACAGAACAGGATCCTGACTGATGTGTGCATCTGTGCAGGCAGCTGGGAGGTTCCCTGTCACCGCAACGTGCTGGCCTCCAGTAGCCCCTACTTCCGGGCCATGTTCTGCAGCAACTTCCGGGAGAGCAGTGAGGCCAAAGTGTGGCTGAAAGGCGTTGCCCAGGTGGCTCTGGAGCAGGTGGTAGCCTACGTGTACACTGGGGAGGCGCGCATCATCGCCGGAAACGTCCTCCCCCTGATGGAGGCAGCCTCCATGCTGCAGTACCCCAGGCTTTTTGAGGCCTGTTCCTCATACCTGCAGAGCCAACTGGCCCCCAGAAACTGCCTGGGCATGATCAGACTCTCAGAAGTTCTAAGCTGTGAGACCCTCAAAAAGAAAGCTTGGGAGGTGGCCCTGACGTGCTTCCCAGAGGTGGCTGCATCAGCTGACCTGAAGGAGCTGTGTGCTTTGGAGTTGAGAGACTACCTGGGAGACGACAGGCTCTGTGGGGAGGAGGAGAAGGTGTTTGAGGCCCTCATGGTTTGGGTCAGGCATGACCTCCAGGCCAGGAAGTGCTATCTGCAGGAGCTGCTGCAGCAGGTTAGGCTTCAGTACGTGCACCCAGCCTTCTTCCACCACTTCATGGCTGGCGATGCCCTCCTTCAGTCCTCGCCTGCATGCCAGGCCTTCCTGGAGGCAGCCAGGAGGCAGGTATTTTCTGTGTGTGGCGCTCGCACCCCAGACTGCAGGCCTTTGTGGCACATCCCTCCAAGAAGCTCTTACCAGGACTTCCTCATCCTTGTGGGTGGCAGGAAGGACAATCAGCAGACCACCAGGGATGTCCTGCTGTACAGTGCCCAGACCGGCCAATGGCAGAGCCTGGCCCAGCTCCCCACCCGGCTGTACAAGGCCTCAGCAGTGACCTTGCACCGGAGCATCTATGTGCTGGGTGGCATGGCTATTAGCGCAGGCCAGAGTCTGGTCAGCCACAATGTTTATATCTTCTCCTTGAAGCTCAACCGGTGGAGGCTAGGAGAGCCCATGCTGGTGGCCCGATACTCTCACAGAAGCACGGCCCACAAGAACTTTATCTTCTCCATAGGGGGCCTAGGGGGTGGACAGGAGCTCCTGGGCTCCATGGAGAGATATGACAGCGTCTGCAACATCTGGGAGAGCATGGCCAGCATGCCTGTAGCAGTGCTCCACCCTGCTGTCGCCGTGAAGGACCAGAGGCTCTACCTTTTTGGAGGAGAGGACATCATGCAGAACCCTGTGCGCCTCATCCAGGTAACTAGCCAGCCCCTCTTGTCATGTAACTGTAAGAGTGCAGACACAAATGCACATAGATGCTGCATGCACACATATGCACACACATGTACATTCACATGCTCACAAGTACATGTGTGCACACATGCATAAGCACTCATATGCTTGTAAACACATATATGCATTGCGTATGTATATGCCTATGTACACACAGACACACCTATGCACGTGAACACACGCACACATTTGTCTTTTGCAGGGAAAGAATGGAAGGTGGAAGGAAAGAAGAAAGATATTTGTTCGTTTGTTGCGGGTACTGGGAATCAAACTCCAGACCTTGCGCTTGCCAGGCAGCTGCTTAAGCCAATGAGCTATCTCCGCAGCCCAAAGGAAGGCATTTGTGAGCAAGACTATTTTCAGCTCATATACTCTCTGTGTCAGACCCAACCCACAAAGAGTTTATCTTCATTTGAGGGAAGATATACCTTTGAACGTCAAATAACGAAATCTTATGTGACTTTGGCAGATGCTTCCAACAGGTACCACTAAACACTTAAAATTCTGAAGCCTTGTTCCACACCTGTTACCAAATCCCCAGGAAACTGACCCCAGATCTGCTGCATCAAAATCTTTGTGTGACACCTCTTTGGGGGGTTCTCGGGTACACTGGTTGGAAACCCTGCCTTAAGTGAAAGGAGATATTAATTTCGCTAACAAGCTCTCTGAGAAGTGTGACTAATGAAGGCTAAATTTCAAAACAGTAAGTGATTTCCAACTTTATGCAAGTTTCCAGTAATCCCTGCACTCATCCACTGACACGAGAAGCTTGAATAACAAGCTTATCTCTATGGGCAATCTAGGAGACTGCGCTTTGTTCATTTATAAGCCTTATATTGAGGGCCAGCCACTGCTAAGGCCCTGGGGACATAGGAGGGAAGGATGAATTACAGTGAACCCTCAAAGAGCTTGTAAGATGACTTCAGCTCAGAGTCTGAATAGTGGGGTGCTCTGAGAGCACATGGGGGGATTCAAGGGCACATCAGAGTTCAGGGAACCACTAAAGAAACCTGGGAGGCTGGCTTAAGCAGACTTGAGTGGAGAAGCAGAGACACGGCAGGTAAGAATAAAAGAGGAGGGAGAGTGGACGCCAAGAGAGTGCGTAAGCGGGATGTGGGACATGGGAGGGTGCAGGAAGCCTCTAGATGATGAAGAAATCAGCTGTCTGCTAAGGGAGCGTCCTGGAGGGAGCCTGTGTGTACAGGCACAGGGGCAACTGAAAGCAGGACGAGTAGTTGCTAGCTGTGATGTAAAACAGGAAGAGGGCAGAGTGTGCAAGGGGCAGGACAGGTAGTAGCCTCCACCAGTCTCCCTCTGCCCCTTTAAGCTACCCAGCAGCCTCTTCTACCCAGACCTTGCCTCTGAGCCTCTCCTACCACAGTCCTAGTACATACTTCAGAGGTGCATGTGTGTAGAGATGAGGCTGGTCTGGCAAGGCTGTCTAGGTCTTGTCAAGGAATTGAGATTGTAGCCAGACTTTCACAGAGAGCAAATTGGTCAAGCAACGGCCGTGACTCACCCACATGGCTGACACTGACAAAGGATCTATAAACTACGGTACAGGGTTTCAGGATAAATCCTGAGGGGATTTGACTGACCTTATCAGATACAA
>NDGN011472914.1:0-15384 GCA_002564285.1 Tympanoctomys barrerae
TCTTTCTTTCTTTCTTTCTTTCTTCCTTCCTTCCTTCCTTCCTTCCTTCCTTCCTTCCTTTCGTCCTTCCTCCTTCCTTCCTCCTTCCTCCCTCCCTCTTTCTTCCTTCCTTCCTTCCTTCTCTTTTCTCTTGGCTAGCTCAGCCTGCCCTGGGGGTTGGGGCTGGCGCAGCATGTGGTGCTGGGAATCAAACCCCAGTCCCTGTGCTTGCTTAAGCTTGCCTAAGTAGGTGCTTTAGACCACTGAGCTATCTCGCTGGCCCAAGGATGGGCAGATTTCTAAGCCCTGCCCGTTTCACAGGATTCAAGTGGGTAGCCAAGGTTGAGGACCATCATCTTTACTGTTCTTAGGAAATCATGGCGGGAAACACAGGTTGGTGTGCTTGCTAGGGTGCAGGTTCTCAGACATTACCTCAAGAAAACAAATTCAGTAGTTTGGGGGTGACTTTAATGAGCTATTTAACCAAGCCTGAACACCATTGTGACAATCACAGGATAACTTATGGCCACTCTTAGGAGCATTTTCTAGCAGATCATGTCCAAAAATCATGTTGACTGGCAGTACTAACACATATGCAGTGTTAGGTAACTGGGAACCCATATGTAAGTAACTGAGTCATACCTGAGAAAGATGACAGACAGTCACGTGCATAGAGATATAATAGTCAACTTTCCTCCCCGTGGGCCTAAGTACCCCACACTCGAAATGTGAAGCAGAGATTTACTTTCACTTACATTTTGTGGAGGATGCAGATCATGGTGTGATGGTTGCAGGACAGAAGTGGCCCTCAGAGGCGCAGGACACTGCTGACCCCATGGCAGCAAGAAACAGAGAGAGAAAGGAGTGACCAAAGACAGGAATACACCCTTTGGGCCATACTCAAGTGACCCATGTCCAAAGCACCTTCTACTTCTGAATCCACTGGTAGACACAGCACCCCGGTGTCCATCACCTTTCAAACACTTGAGACTCTTGGGGGACGTTTTAGGTTCAAATGAGAGCAAGGGTGAAGACTACTAATGAGACCTGCCTTCACTTTGTTCTGTCCCCTTAGGTCAGACACCCAATCTGTCTGGTCCCTTTAGCTCTAGAATGAGAGGTTTGGAAGATTAATCTTGGGTCTCTGATGATGCAGTTCTTAGGGATTTTCAGGAGTGATTTTTTTTTCCTTTTGCTGTTGTTTCTTACAGAAACTTACTGCAGGGCTCTTGATACATTTACTAAGACTGATCCAACAACTATGGCTCCGGACAACGCCACCAGCACCTTGTTAGGAAAGCAGGTTCTCGGGCTCTGACACAGGTTCCTGGAAGCTGTGAGGGCAAGACACATTAGTGTGTTCTAAATATCCCTCCAAGAAACTCTGAGGCATTCCCTAACACTAACAGCAGAGGCAGGTTGGGGGAATTTGCTCAGTGAACTTTTTATTTGGGTAAGAAATCACTTGCTAAACATCTGAGCATCTAACACTGATTAAAGATGTAAGGATCTAGTGATGTTGGGAAGCTGATTCAAATCTAAGGGAAATCTGTTTTTTAAAAAATACTGAAATCAGGTCGGCCAATTAGCTCAGCAAATTAAAGCACCTGCAAGCAGGTGCAAGGGTAGAGAGTTCAATCCTCATGCCTGCCATGCAGGCCCCGCCCCCAGGGCACACTGAAGTGGTGGTTGAGACTGGGCATGGTGGGGCACGCCTGTAATCCCAGCTCTTGGAAGGCTGTTAACAGTCAGATCGCTATGAGTTGGATCTAGTAGTGAGATTCTGAACACCTTGTAGACCTTTCCCTAACATACAAAAAAACAAAAACTAAGATCAAGAGCCTTGCTACACCAAATACAGTCTCTTGACATCAGTATCACTGGTGAGTTTGTTAGAATTGTAGAATTTTTGTCCTCGTCTCAAGCCTGCCTTTCTTTTTGTTTGTTTGTTTAATTAAATCTCTTTCTAAATTAATTTTCAGGTTACAATTCTGTGAGCACTGATTTGCATTAGACAGTGGAGTTGTGACCATCCCCCAGCTTCGCCTAGTTCCATGATGCCTCCCTGTAGGTGACTGGTCCACTGAGCACCTCTGCGGTCACTGTAGGAATAATTTTTTCCTACCAATTTGTGTTGCACTTACCAGAATTTAATAATTTTACCAATTAGTAGCTCCTGTTCTTATTATATTTTATCTGAGGATTTCAAGGTTTTTCCTGGAAATTGTTTGGACACTTGCACTTTTTCTTTCTTTTCTGAAAGCTACCATCTCAGTCTGACTCTAAAGTACTTGAACAAATATTAGTGTGATTTTTGTTTGTTGTTTTCCTTTCCATTTTCTTGATGTCTGGCTTACTTGTGTAAAATGGAGGCTGGGTAGAGTATTGGTGGATAGCTTTCTGAGTTCTTTTGCTTTGCTTTGGTTCATGACTATATTCATCTATTGATGAATCACAATATAATAAGAATAAAAAGACATACATTAAAGTGCCACAAAACAGATTATATCAAATTGCAAGCTTTCCTTATAAAAGCAAAGGTCCTTGAATACATTAATTATAGCATTAGAACTCTAAGTCAGTGGTGATGAGAAAGAGCTAGTCCTAAACAAGAATTACCTGAAGGAGACCTAGGCAATCTGAGAAGTCACAATAGGAATGGGGCAGATTTTCAGTAAATAAGAAGATAGTAGATGATGGCATGCTGTATGAGTGCTGTTATAAGGCAGCTTGAAAGGAAGGAAAGAGAGAGAGAGAGAGAGAGAGAGAGAGAGAGAGAGAGAGAGAGAAGGAAGGAAGGGAAGAAAGGAAGGGTGGAAAGAAAGACAAACCCTTTAAGTACTTAATGTTTTAGAGCTCTGGTCACAACTTCTCTCCAAAATGAGATCTGAACAAAATTTACTGGCTGTGACATCTGAGAAGAAAACTACATTAAAATGACTCACTGTTTCATTAAACGAATGTCAGGTATGACATTTCATCTGTTGTTGGGTTGATTGCAGTATTGTGTCAGCCTATAACTCAAATCATACTGTGATTTTCTTATAAACTCTGTCTACTGTGGGTGTCAGCTGAGTCTCCAAATTGAGCTGGCTGATTCTTATTGGTCAGATCTTGGTGTTCTGTCTGTTCCTGATCTCAGGGCATTGCTTCCTAGCTGTGGCAGGCTGTGGTCAGCACACCTGTTTCCCTTCATTGAGCCCCTGCTGTGCCCGGCAAGGGTTTTTCCTAAGTGTATTCAGGCTTTCCAACTGTGACTCTTCCTGATGTGTTTCTCCTTAGAACCCTGACATCATGCACCTTGTCCAAAGTGCTCTGCCGGCAGTAGCTTGCGTACCAGGTGGGGAAGTGTTTGGAATTTGCTCACATCACCTCTCTGGAGATGGAACAATGCAGTCAGCTCAGTCCCTAGGTGTCTAAAAATGAGGCTTATTCCTGATACTTCAGGCTACATTTACCAAGTCTCATGGGAAGTTTTTCTTTAAACAAGTCTACAGCACTTATTTTAGGCTTAACTAAGCTGGTTATCGTTAACAGAGGAGGAAGGACACATTTAAATATGTGTCAGTATGCATAATGAACAGTGGAAAACCTCTGAGGAACAAACACCCTGACATAGGTCAGTAAGTAATAGGTTTTATGTTCTGTCTTCATTTGTCAGTGAGGGGAGGAACCTGAGCCGGCTGTGACCTCCACAGCTCAGGGGCGGGAATGTTATTGTTTCAGGAAGGGACAGAGTACTTAGATCTGACCAAGCAGGGTGAAGAAGCTGAGCTCTGAGAGTTTATTGAGATATCTGGGAGCCAGTCTTTCTTGTGTGAATGGTGATGCTCTTGGTATGTGAGTCTGAAGCTAGGCTGGGCATAGTGATACAGACCTGTAATCCCGGCATTCTGGAGGCTGAGCCAGGGAGATCACCATGAGTTCAAGGCCAGTCTAGGCTACAAAGTGAGTCCAAGGCCAGCCTGAACTACATAATGAAACTCTGTCTCAAAAAACACAAAACAACAACAAAAAAAGTCAAATCTGAATAGGAGCTTGGAGCTGTCAACTCCAGCAGCGTGTATTTGCATATGCTGCTGGTCCTGGTGAGTGAGCAGGACCGTTTGACCCTGAAAACTTTAGTCAAATGAGAAGATAGTCCACTTTAGCTATCCACTGCTACATTTAAACTGAACGGTTCTAGAACTTCTTTGGGGATTATGACCTGGAACATTTGTATTAATACACTGGGTTTATACCAATAGATATCAAGGACAGGAAAGGAAACACTACAACGTGTTCCAAGGAGAAAGGATTTAGCAGAAGGACTGAATAGATACACAATTGCCTAAACAGCCAGATAGTGAGGACTGGTGCAGACCCCCCCTCCTTGGATCCTGAATTTAGGAGTACACCACACCTGCCCGTGTGACACTAACTTCCACTGAACATAAACTCTAAAACCTCAGTTACCCAGAGCCGTAGCAGCAGCATCATGGCCATTGTCTCTGAGATATTTATGCGAGTTTAATTAGCGGAACTTAGATGGAAAGGAGATACGGAAATTTGTTTCAACGAAGTGTTTCAACTTTCTGACCTCGCTAGGCAAAGAAAGGATGGAACAGAACTATATGGAGAAGATCTACAGTATTGCTGCAGTTTTTAAAAATTGATTTCCCTAGGATTTTATTAGTAAAGCTTCTCTGTTGAAGAGAAGACACTCTTGTCTATGACAGGTTAAAATCATAGTAAGATTAAAGTTCACTAAAAATGAACTGCATGTTTTCATTTTAAAATCTTATTTATACACTTACAGACAATAAAAGCTTCTGATTTTGATATAGATTATATGCGTATTGGATAGTGTCCTGCATTGTGCGTCGGTGTACTTTGGATGCAGGATAGCTCCATTCTTGCCTGTATGCTGCCTCTATATTCAAGCCCACTTCCTGTCTGTACCCCCTGCTAACCGCTGCTCTGTTCTCTGTCACTGTTAGCTTTGCTTTTTCCAAGTTGTCATATAAAAGGACTTACACAGTACTTATTGGATCTGACATTGGTAGAAAGCATTTGAATTTCATCTGTTATGGGTGAAAGTAATCCTTATCTTTTTATTGCTGAACAGTATGCCATTGTACGTATCTGCCATTCCTGGCCTGCGTTTCAAAAGCATCACATACTTTGTTTCATGAAAGTCTCCATTTTTTTTAATTTTTAGTTTTTGCTGTGCTGGGGATTGAACTCAGGATCTCGCACGTGTTAGACAAGTGCTTTCCACTGAGTCATTTCCCTACTCTTTCATATATTTTTTCAACCCATGAGTGTTATGAATACCACTTTGTCTCCTGCTCATGATTAAAAACAAGATGGAACAAAAAGAAAGGAAACGTCTTCTCTTTCCTGGGTGATTTCAAACTAGGTATTCTTTACTGACATTAATAAGTCTTTTAGTCTAATTATGATTTCTGAATAGGGGCAGGATAATCAGACAAATCTCGAAGGATGGAGCGCCCCCTGTCCTTACATTTAGCTGCTGCCTGTGCATATGCCCATCATTTTTCTAACAAATTGACACACTTTCTAAATGAAGATTTGTTGATCAGTTTTAGACTAGAACTGAAAGGTTAGGGAAGGCCACCCCAATTTTCATTTGGAAAAAAAGAGGATTATTTTTTGGGCTCTTTTCACAGAAACAAGCTTTTTGCTCCAGACAAATTTCAGCATATTTTGATGACTCATTGTAGAAATTGATTTATCCTTTAGAAAAGGAGAAAACACTATTAGCCAACAGCTAAGAAAAGAAGTTACATCATCCAGTGTCCAGTTCCTAAGGGCTGCCTTGGGGAGGATGTAATTATCCGGCTTTGGATCCTTCCATCCCCAGAGGACTGAGCTTTCAACGCTTTTCTGAAGAAGGTTCTGTGCTTGTTCATTATCTCCAGTTTCGTGGTTGCCTACTCCAAGGCGTACTTGAGAGCAGAACCCTGACAGGTGCACTGAGCTGTCAGAGATAAAGGCACCAAGAAGCTTGTTTCTGCCTCCTGCAGCTCAGACCTACTGGGAACTATATTTATTATCTCCCAGCCTTATCAGGTAGCTAGTATTATTTTCAGTATCTAGAAGTTAAGGAAGCTGAGAAAGAAGAAAGTTAAGTTCCTCCGTAGGGTCCAAGAAGTTCTTCCAGAAGGATTTTTGAATCTAGTACTGTCTGCTAACAAGTCTATGCCTAATCGCTAACTAGAGGTAGTGGTTTTCCTTTCCATTTATGCTTGATGTCATTCAGGAGGCACGGACACTGTCAGTGCTAATTTGCATGCATATAATTATGCACATGCATAATTAAGTACTTCTATAATTAAGGCAATACCTGCTTATCAGATTACTTTCCTGTAAATTGTTCTAGAACAATGTGAGTCATGAGTTAATAGTGCCTCCTGCATAAAAAGCTTGGTGGACCAGTGAGATTGCTACTCAGAAACATTGAGCTTCTGCCAAGAAGGGTCACCCAAATGGCAAATGCAATGGAATTCTTTGTAACACTTGTACCTAGAGTCAGAAGTCACATTGAACATCCGGGCTAACTAAATTACTTGGGGCTTTTCCGACTGTGAGTGTGGGCTTATTGGATTTTGGAGGGATGTGATTTGATCTGACTTCTTACCACAGAACTTTGTTGCAATGGGATTCTGCTATACCATTTGAAAATAATTGGATAAATTAAATCAGATTAAGGCTCAGTACTTAAAACCTTGCAACAAGTGCTTTAGTTCCGCAAATGGGGATGCTGACTGGCAATGAGACATCCACGATGCAGCTTCGCCAACATTTCACCTGCTGCCGTGGTCAGCACGGCAGCTGCTGGCTCCACCTTGGCCTACAAAGAGCCTGTTTATCTCCCCCATCACTTCTTTTCTTCCTGAGTAAGCCAAAACTGCAGTCAATGTCAGCCTGTGCAGCCCTGAATCTACCACATTCATTGTGGTAGATCTTGTACTTGCTATGTGCATTTGTGCAATGCAAATGAGCTGTAAGAGCTCTGGCTTGGACATCATCAATTCAATTGGTTGTGAGTATGTTCTGCTCCTGCATACAAGCAGATGAGACAAACTTGGTAGTGAACATACTCTTAGGATAGCACGGTCTGGTGACAGCTGGTGAGATCATTTGTTCTTTATGCTTTGTTCATTATTAGTGATGAACTTGACTTACCTGTGAGATCCTGCTGGCAGTAACTATTTTTCTCTTTTCATCTGGGCTCTGTGGATATCCCATATAGTACTGGATACATAGTAGGTATTTTCTGTGCTTTGTTTAATGAAAGTACTCTACAATTGAGTAATAATATACTTCTGTAATTCAGAGGACAGAGACAATTCAGAAAGATGGAAATCTTCAATTGGTTTTAATCTTTGATGTACATTTTTTTTTTGCGGAACCGGGGATTGAACTCAGGCCCTTGTACTTGCCCGGGAAGCACTTATTCCACTGAGCCATCTCCCCGGCCCCATTCGATGTACATTTGATAAAAAAAAAAAAAAAAAACCAATGTGTTTTACATTGTTTGTGGAAACAGTGTACTTGATCATAATTTCAAGTATCATTCAGGAGTCAGGATTAATAATGATGCACCTGCTTTTGCAAAGCACTTAATCAAAGAAAAGGAAACCCTACAAAATGAGTATAAAATGATACCATTACTCCTTTTATTATTACCCCTGCCTAACATTTATTAAGCAATAACTAAACATTAGCCCTTCTCAGTTATTTTTGTATCATCTTTTATTCCTTCAAAACAACCCTTTTGATTTAGGCACTGTCATTATTCCCATCTTATAAATATGGAAACAGAGACAGCGAAGTCATGTTACCTTAAAGGTTTCCCTAACATTTGAATCTAGGCAGTCAGCTACAAAGCCCATATTCTTACATGCTGGTCTCTGATTAGAAGAGAGAAACGGGATTCCAAGTGAGCCCTACAGTCCATGGTGTTGGTTTGTAAAAGCTTCTCCGAGATAATGGTATCTGTGTGGAATCATGGATGATGCATAGAAATTATTCAAGGGAAGAAAGCAGAAGATAAGAGTGTAAGATTGTGCTCTTTGGATGGAACATTATACCTATATAGTCATTATGTCTGGAGAAAGAGAGAGACTGAAATGGAGACAGAGACATAGAGAGAGACAGAGAGATTGAGAGGCAGCAGAGACAGAGACAGAAGCAAAGAGACAGTGAGGATTGGGTAGGGTGACAAGGGTGACACTAGAGCCATGTTATGTAAGTCTCTGTCAACCTATGTTACTAAATGTTGGCTTTTATCTTGTCGGTGGTGGTAAGCCAAGGTAGGGCTTTTTCAGATGACATGATAAAACTTATTTTTTTTTAAATGTACTTAGTACAGAGTCTACAGGGTCTCATTATACAGATTGGACTTGTAGTGATCCTCCTGTTTTTCAGCCTCCCAAGCTCTGCGATTACAGGCATGCACACCACCACACCCAGTCTCAACTGCCATCTCAGTGTACCCCAGAGCCAGGATCGGCACAGCATGCAGGGAATCAAACCCTAGTCCCTGTACTCTGCCTAAGCAGGTGCATTAGTTTACTGAGCTATCTGGCCAGCCCTATATAATCTACATTTTAAGAAAACTTTTCAGAGACTTTGGGTAGAGATTTGAGGAAAGGGTCAGGGGACAATTCCAGGTGGAAACCTTAACTCAGAGGTGACACAAACTTGACCCAGGGTGAGGTTGAAAACCAAGCAAATTCCAGGGATCAGGGGGGTAGAATCAGGGCAACTTCTTAAGTGACTGGGTACACAGGGGAGGGAGTTTAGAGAGAAAAGTTCGTTTTAGAATATTTTGAAGAATAAAATTTTAATTTCATGGTTTCTACTATAGGTTAGCATTTTATTATTCTTCCAGTTTATTTCCATGGAGAAAGGAAGGGGCAGGGCAGATATTAGAGGAACAGGTGTACATGTTTTCTACGACGTTTGGTCTCTTGGACTTCTGTTTGTAATGCTGCATTTCTTGAGGGGATGCTACCTATGTTTGTCAGAAACTTTACATACATGTTTCCTTCAGTAAGCACTTAAGAATAACAGTGCTAATTCCTCTAATTTGACATTAGGAAAAAAGGATGAAACAAAATCTTTATGCCAGTCCTTTGTTAGCATAAAGACTGAAACCCCTGAGCTGTTAAGGCAGCTTGACTTTTACCTCCCCAGTAATCACATCCTGACCCTGCTCTCCATAGAGATGTAAGCACATGCTTGAAGCGGGAAGTGTAGGAGCCTTTGTGTATTCGATGAGGAGCAGCGAAAGCTATTTTGACAGTATTTGGTAGCATATATTCATAATGGGAACTTCTGTCCCTCAGAGAACCAGAGTGTTGAAGAAGGACCTTTCTCCTGTCCGAAGAAAACCAGGCCTTGTGTTTTCCCTCCTTGATTCTGCCAAGGGATACCTGGGGAACAAGAACTGTTCCTCTTCTTAGGCCTCTGTCTTTACTGATATGCTTTATCTGTGATGTAGGGAGCAAATAAGTAGATCCTATAAATATACCTCATTAAGTTTTCTAGACAATGTCTGCCTTCTTTAAGATTTTTAAGCCTGTAGGAATGATTTGACTCCTTTCCTACTCCCCCGTTTAATTGTATAATGTTTAATCACTTAAGTGTGTAACAGACATCATACTTATGAGGCTTTCACTTTGGAGCTTTTTGAATGTAACAAAGGCTGTCTAAAATTTTACCACATTGGGGGAAATCCTGATTTCTACCAGTACACAAATGATGATTTCTGTTTCTTATGAAATACTTGGTGGAGAAGAAACAGGTGATGTATTAATCACATGAGAACTTGTTGATATGAGGGCCATAGAATTGAGGAGAAAGTTCGTGGCATGCTTACTGCCAATATTCATTACTTCATGACCTTTCCATGAGGTTTTGTTAGGGACCATTTTGCCATAGACCAAGAAGGTGAGAGTGGGAGTTTTAAGCATACTTGTCCAGTACTATACCAGGAAATGGTGTAGTGAGTTTGGACCTAACTATATTGACTTTAAAGTTTAGAAGGATGCCTGTGGTCTGTTTCAGGAGAGACTACATTAGAGAGGCAGGGGGGATGATGGAGGAAAGGAAGGAGAAGCAGAATATTGCATAAGTGAGATAGCTGCTGAACAAAGAGAGATGTATATTCTCCAACATGCTTCAAGTTTATTTTCCTCCTCCTAAATATACTGGGCAGGATCAGGAGCTGGTGGGCCTGCCCTGTGTTTTCTGCTAATGAGGAATCCAGGCTGACAGGAGCTTGAACATGTAGCTTCCAAGTTCCATTGGAGATGAGCCCAAGCTGAAAGGAGAAGATCAACAGGAGGGATGAACACGCTGGGGAAGATTTTCTCAGCCCTGCCTACGTGGACATGGATCACCTTGGTTCACATTGCATAGGCTAAGACTCAGGTGTAGGCCTCAGAAGAGGAGGACTAATAAAAGAATTTTACTGACCTGTCAGGAAACAATGTCATGAGTTCCTGTTAGAGTCAAGTCTCTGTGTACATATTTATATCTTCATTCTCTTCTGAGAGGAGGATTATTGTCTCATTTTACAGAGCAAATACTTGAGATCTGAAGATTTGCCCAAGGCAGTTCACTAGTAGGTGGCTGAGCCCTAACGCTAGCTGGCTCCGCTGCATGCCTCAGCCTTGCTTTTTCTTCCTACCCTTCCTTGCACACTGTTTCTACCTCTAGCTCACTGCCATAGTCTAGACCCTTGATAATAAGCAATCCCTCAAAGTTTTAAGTACCAATTTAATTCCACTCTACTTAGTACCCATGGACTGGAAGCCTGGAGTTCACCAGTGAGAGTGTTAGACATACACAGCTTCCATCCCCACCCCAGACCTAATGAATTCACTTGTAATTTTAGCAGGATCTCCCACTGCCCTGGTAATCTGGTTCTGTGGTGAAGTCTGAGAGGGCCCAGATGAGGCCCCTGGAAGCCAACTTCTCAACCCTATGTGCTATGTGATAGTCACTTTCATTCCAAGCATGAGAAGAAGAGAGTTTGCTTTGTGCTGGTCACGTAGAGTTATAACAACTTGAGTAAAATTTCAGCTTTTCTGCAGAGTAAACACATTTAAGCTAGGAAGGACAACTTAGCAACATAATATTGAAAGAGTTCTCAGTTTATTCTTTTGTAAAAAGCATGAAACTGTTTCTATAGATAGACCAAATAGGCCCAAGCAAAACAGAATAAAGAAGAACTTTGCTGCTTTGATTTGCAGATAATGATTTTATTTTCTGAAAAGAACAGCTTTGTTTCTATTCCCTGAGAACATAAGAATACGGAGTTCTTAGCTTCTTCACTTCAGCCCATGCAGTTTCTCTTCCGTACGATAAAGTTAGGGCAAAACCAGATCAAAGACATACACTGTCAAACCATCTGACCTCCAATTCCAGACTCCCCACAGTAGACCAATTACCAGCCTATCAGCTGTTAACCTTGCACTATAACTACAAAAGGGCAGCTGCTAGTTACATTCTTAATGTTTCCTAGTGTCAAGGAGGGTCTTTCCTCTGGTGCAACCGGATCCCTTATGAGTCACATGGAGATAATTTGTTGTAGAGCACTATTCACTTCAGCAAGGAGTGGAGAAGGAGACTAATCACCAGAGGGGCCCCAGTGTCATGGCAGATGACATGGACAACCTTCCCCTCTCAATGGTATGGGGCCCCGATGCCCTGCTCAAGGGACACACAGACCAGGCAGTACAGTTTTAGAGCAAGGTAACTGTCCTCTGAAAGTTCTGCTCTCTTGATTATTTCACTCTGTGATTTCTCTAAAATAAACAAATTAGGAAATCTTGGATCTAGTGCCTGACTTGGGGCACCCACAACAGGCCTGTTGCCTTACAAGGTAACCACTGCGTGCTATTTTTGTTCAATTGAATGTCATAAGTCACTCAGGATGAATGCTTCCCTCATGCATTGTTGGAGCCTTGGACAGTGAAAACAGAAAGTCAGTTAAAGTAAGAGCAAACAAAATTCCACCCATGAGGAAGCTTTAAGGTTACAGTTCCTGGTTTCAGCCTGTGCAGGGTGGGAGGTTGACTTGCGTCCAAAAGGCTGAAGCTCATGTTGGTGACCTGCTACACACTTAAGTGCTCCGTAAATCAAGGAAGCGATTTGTGATTTTCATGCTAGTGTATTTCATTACAAATTGAAAACAAGGGTGCTAGTGCTCTATGGGCAGCGTTTTCAGGCAGGATTTGATTTTTAAGAACAGCATCTGATGGGAAGTATGTAGCACTTAGGTGTAACATCCAAAAGATAATCTTTCAAGTACCTTTATTCAAGAAATGCATAAAATATCTATCTATGTGTTTATTTACTCACTCCTAAGCACTGTGGTCAGTCCTCAGTGTGCATGCATCTACCGGCACCCTAACAAGCGCAAATTGAGGAGGTCATCGTACCCTGCCTGCAGCTTCAGGCAGCAGCCCAAGATCTCTGAGCCAGCAGATCTGAGTCCTAGGGTTCCACTGCTGTCCACTGTAGCTGCTGTGTAATTACTGCAAGGACCAGATGGCAGCTGACATGCAAAATGAATCTTATTATCCTTACGCAGCCTGACTAGCACTGGTTATAATGTTCACCCGATGCCTATGATGCCAGACGGCGAATAACTTTATGAAACTGTGAGGGAAACTGGGGGTATGTTATTTGGTTAGAGGCTAGACCATCTCTAAGGACAGATTTCAAAACTGAGCCTATTTTTTTTTGCCTTTATTTTGCCAACATCTTTGCATCTATAAGTATATACTGAGTGTTTCCTAGGTACAGCAGTAGTTCAGAATACACAGAAAGAAATTTATGTCCCTGTGCATCTGAACATTGTGTTAGGCTTGGACATGAGCTTGAGATATTTATAGTGCTTGATGGAAATATGCATTACCTTGGACAGGGGCTGTGAGAGTCAAGAGAAGACAGGATTAGAAAGTTTTAAGGGACAAGTGATCAGAGGATAAATAAGGTTGTAGGATGGGGAGATGACTGGGGTGTGGGATTCATTTTAGGTGTTGAGAACAACAGAAAATAGAAAAAAGTATCGTAAAGAAAGATAAATTTAAACTTTGAAATAAGAAATATAGGGGCACCAACTGTTGATTTTTATAAGCATCTTCTAATGAGTTTATCATTATGCTGATAATTTATTATGAAAAGAAGAATACCTATAAATACAAATAAGAAACATTTAAAATTATGAGCCAGAATATCACTTCATGCCTTCTAAAAGTGTGCAAAGATTACAAGTCAGTTAAAAAAATACTTTTTTAACAGTCTGTTCCCTTAACCACTCAGTCATCTTTTCTTCTTGAAAAATCAGAAACTACATAAAAGAGGCAAAAGAAGATAGTTGTCAGGAAACTGACAGCCAGGTGAAACTCATAGCTAACATCAGAGTATTTTTTTCAGATCTCATGCAATTTGTGTCTGTTCCTCTTACGAATAGTTGAGATTGTGTATTACATTGTACCTTTTTATTTAAAATAATAGGACCCCCACTTACCCACGGTCTGAAAAGCTCTTTGAACAATCACATCTAATGGCCTTGCCCTCTTCCCATCTTGTGGCATTGTCACAGTTGGCTGTACCCCACCCTCCCATGGCAGGTTTAGTGTTAGGAGCTTCTGCTGCTGCAGAGAGACTGGCTGCTGGCCAGCTGTTTGCAGACAGCTCAGCGAAGGCACTTGCACAAAGCTGACAGGAAGGGACTGGCTTGTTCTTCTGCTGGGAACGAGAAGGAACCAACAGGCTGTTGTGCCCAGAACAAGTCATGGGACTAGAAGAGGGGATGCTGGAGCTTCTGGTGGTAAAAATTAATTAGCATTTTAGGTCATGGTCCGTGATCAACGTGATCGGAAGGACCTACTGACTGCTGGCCCTCAGGATAGACTCACTATATTCCAAGGCCCTTCAGTACTTTTTCCATTTCCTGGGGAAATTGGGACCCAAAGCTGGCTCTTCACATTGGACTGTCCAGTGGAGGTGTCAGGAAAATATATCAAAGGGTCAAGGTCCCTTGTTAACCTGAAAGATAGGATAAGCAAGGGCCAACGGATGCTAGAGGGTAGGAAGGAGGTAAGGCTCCCCGTGTTAGCATCAGTGAATTTCTCATCCCTTCTATGCTGACATTACCAGCCCAGAAGACATTCTTTCCAGGAGGCATAAAAAGTCATACCTGCCCTGGTTGGACATTTTTGCTCGTGACTTGTTCCTTCTGTACCCTGGACCTGTACTGTTGCTCATTTGTTCTTGTCCTTTTGTCCTGTCTTTCCTCGTGACATTTCACTCTGAGAAAAGACAATGCAATTATCTAAAATTCTCTCCAAACACCCTGCAGTAAATTCAACTGTAAATCTTTCATCAATTCCCTGCAGGAGGTGGGGGTCTCAGCAGCGTGAGTCCCAGGGCTGAACATGTGTTCCTAATAACAGCGCCTGGAGGCGTGCTTGAGTTAGAGTTCAGCAAAGGAAGGAGACAGGAAGGAGACTCTTAGCTTAGGGCAGAGAAACATCTGCTGGGAGAGATCAGAAAAAAGTTTAAAAAGGTGTACCACATTTTACATAATAGATGCTGTTTTGAACATTCCTCCAGAATTTCTCATCTTAAATTATGTTTAAGACTTTCTCAGTAACTTCACTTTCTGCTATAAGAAACAGCAGAATTTCATAACAGTTTGGCTTTCTAATTCCGAGATGAGGCTATCTCTGTTTAAATATTGGCTTCACCTTTGGGGAGCTTTGTGACTTCAGACATGTGATATAATTCCCTCAGGCCTTAGTTTCCCTGTCTACAAAACTAACCCAGTAATGACACTTGCAAAACAAAACAAAGAGCAAAAAATCCTTTGTACAGACAATGTGTGACAATATTTTAGAGTACAATATTGAAATTGAACCTTTAAACATGTTACTATTCATAATTTGTGAAATAGCAAGTGATATTGTGTGTGTAAAAAAACTAGAATTTTTTTTTTTTTTTTTTTTTTTTTTGCTATGATCCAGGTCTGTCAGACTAGCTACGATAACATATGTAAAACAATTCCTGAGGGCTGGTGAGATAACTCAGCTGACTAAGTACCTGCTTTGGCAAGTGTAGGGACCAGGATTCAATCCCCAGACCTGCATGCTGCACTGGACCAGTCATTGGGGCATGCTGAGGCAGCAACCAAGTCTGGGTGTGTTGGCACAAACCTGTAATCCCAACATCGGAGAGGCTGAATATATGAGGATTACTATAAGTCCGAGCAGTGTAGTGAGACCCTGTACCAAATACATAAATGAAAAACACAAAATGTAGGAGACACTTCCAGGTCCTTGTCTTGGTCCAAGAAGCCAATATTTGTAATCCCAAAGT
>NDGN011472916.1:0-13462 GCA_002564285.1 Tympanoctomys barrerae
CTTCCTTCCTTCCTTCCTTCCTTCCTCCCTCCCTCCCTCCCTCCCTCCCTCCCTCCCTCCCTTTCTCCTTTCATGTATTTAGTACAGGGTCTATAGGGTCTCACTATGTAGCTCGAACTCATAGTGATTCTCCTGTTTTCAGCCTCCCAAGCACGGAGATTACAGGTGCACGTCACCACCACGCCCAGTCTCAATTGCCATCTCAACGTGCACCAGGGGCAGGACTGGCATGACACGCTGGGGATCAAACCCAAGCCGACGCGCTCTGCCTGAGCAGGTGCTTAAGTCCACTGAGCTATCTGGCCAGCCTTTCTGAAATGGCTTTCAAAGATGAATCAGATTGTGTGTTGAACTCTTTGAGAAACAAATTTTATGAGAAATTATGTATATTTTGCTTGCTTAATCTTTCATGATAGTTGCTTTTATTCAGAATTGGAAATTTATTACAATTTCAAAATATTTTTCTCTCCTGGCATTCCCTACCACACCCCCAGTTAAAATAACTGTTTTTGTTAAAACAACAGAATTGTAAACAGGTTGACAAGGTAGACCTTTAGATATCTGACCTTCTCATTGCAGAAGTGTCCTTCAAATTTTATGTCTGAAAGAGGTCCTGATTACATACATTCATTCATGCAAGAAATACTTCATATCCACCTTTTGCTTCGCAAGCATTATACTGGATCTTTCCATTAGTAAAAGTCTTGGCCTGTCCTCTCGTGGTGCCTACAACCTGTGTTCCACTGAATTTTAGTTAACTATGAAGTGGGAATTAGAGGAGTGCAAGAAAATACAATATAGATACTATCTATATCTCTTACGGAATTCTAGAGTTAAATGACATTATGAAGGTCGAATCTAGTACTGTCATTTTCCAGGTGGAGAGAACCTGAGACACAACAATGTTACAAGATTGATTTCTAAGGCATTGACAGAGCCAGGAGCTTGAGCTTCCAACTCGTGTTGGTTGCTATAAGCAGGGATTGGGCTCTGGGTCATTTGTTGCTTTGCATCTTTTGTATATAAATATAAAAAACTTGTATATCAGGTATTTCTAGCCTATCTTCACTTAAAAAGAGAAGCTCATGTCTGTAAATCTGTTTCTTTACCTTATGCCCTTCCATGTATACATACCCACATCTGAAATTTCAGGTCATCTTTTATTCAGACAGACATTACTAAGATTTTTTCAGTCATTTTAATTTATACTGTTTAAACTGTGCTCTTTTTGAAATGATTGACATGTCAGTGATGAATATCTAGAATGGTGAAACTCCAAGGCTGAGAAATGGATCCCAAAATCCACAGGAGAGGAACATAAATGCTAATTACACATTGACTTTAATTCTTGGTTTGTCAAAGTTGCCTGCAGGTGTGTATCTTGGCAGTTGGCTGGTCTCAGGGCCTCATTTGTGTCTGAGATTGTCTTTAATAATGATGCCTCCTCAAAGAACTCTTTAATCTCTGATTTGTTTCAATTCTCTGTCCAGATACAGGATATAAGTAATTGACAAATGGGTATAGTTGTGTCTTTTGGCTATTGAAGATAGAAGGGGGTTTGTTTGGTGTTCTTCCCTTACCATCCCTTGAAAGCAGTTTTGGGCTAGCTTTTGGGGAGGATCTTCTGGCCTGGAAGATGCACAGGTGTTGATTATGGTCACATCCACCACCCATTGTAACAGTAGTACCCTTGTGGTCTTCTGGCTTACGCCAGCTCCCTCCCCTGAGTAGAGAACAAGTGTTTCTGTGTGCTGTGTTTCCATGCCAAATAGCTGCGGTACACCCCTGTTTGCATTCTGAGGACAGAGTTTGGCATTGGCAGGTGCAAGGTAACCTTGAGATTCACTAAGTTTATTTTTAAGCAGGGATGAATTTTGTGCCCTGTTAATACAATTGAGCACTTGAGCTTGTTAGATGAATTGAACTTGACCCCAGGATATTTTGCAGACCATGGTTTGGCCATCGTTGAGGCTTAGTTCACAATTGTGATTTGCTGTATGATTTTTGCCATGATAGCCTAGATATCCTATCTGGATATCCTGTTACTTTTCTGGAATCACCCTGTTTCTGTGGCTAGGAGGGCCTTTGCTGAAGAAAGTTCCAGCTGTATCAACTCAGACAACCTCCAGGGTAATACTTTCTCTCGGGCATCTGGGACAAATGGCTCCTTTTGCAGCCTTTCATTCTTCACCTTGTCTTTGAGCTGAATTAACTTTGGCCAGCTGTGTGCAGGGAAGCTATTAAAACTGCTTTGTTGGAGGTATTTTGATCAATACATCTCTTTGATTATACTTTTCACACTTGGTCGTCTCCTTAGCTTTAGAGAAGTTAGTAAGATTTAGTAGTAATTTCAGTGGAGATACCTATTTTTTATGTGTCATCCTTATATTTTCTTATTTTGCTGTTTTTTCATTACAACCTCTCAGAACAGAGATTTACCTCAACTTCAGTCCTTAATTGCTCTGGCCTTTGATATGGCTGGCTTCTTTTGGTTGCTTCTAAGATATGATTCAATGGGATGAGTGACCGACAGTTAGAATTCTGAGGCAGCTGTCCTTTTCCAAATTCCTGTGTTCATTTTAAAAATGAGTATGTGAAAAGCAGTGTGAAAGGATTTTAATGGTGCTAACCAGCAGTGCGGCTGAACTCGATACTCATGCAATCTTCTTTCTTTAGGCTGATCGGTGAGAAGTGAAGCTGTGTTTATAAAGGGATTATAGACTGTAGGGACGGCTCAGACTGCTTGATCCAAGGCAGGGATCTTAAACGATTTCATAAAGAAATTGATTATCTTAAATGATTTCATGAAAAAAAGGGTTATTTATGTAGTGCATACTAGGATTAAGAACGTTTCCCATTTCATACTTCCCACTGTCTGTATGTGCATATCACCTTGTTGATTCAAAATTATCCTGTTCACTCTATTAAAAAACAGAAACAAAACAAAAAATGTCTTAACTTGAAATCTGTGTTGGGCCTAATTAGTCATATCACTGTAATGTACATACTGTGAAAGAAATTGCCAGCATGTTTGTGCTGTGAAGTTCTTGACGTAGTCCATGAGAAGGTGCAGGCTAAAATCACATGCTTTGGGGGAGGGGCAGGTCATACATTTAGACATAGATCTTCAACTGTTCTGATCCGACAAAGGTATAAGAACTGCTTTATTTAAACATCTGAGTCTCACAGAAATGATGCAGACCTTTTCTCTGTCAGAATTCTATGGACCTTGTGTTTAGCCTTTTGTCTTTTCTCTTTATCAGGTTTTTTCCTCCTTTTAAATATACTCTTTTTTGAGTGACACACACCTGTAATCCCAGCACTCAAGAAGCTGAAGCAAGAGGATTGCTGTGCGTTTGATGCAGCCTGAACTTCATAGATTAATCCTGTCTCACAAAGAGCCCACCCCCCAAAAAAATCCTTTTTGCAAGAGCCATATTAGGTTCACAGCAAAATTGAGTTTTCTTCCTCCATGTATGTTCAGGGCCCCACACTAGAGTGATGTACTTATTAAAATTGAGGAATTTACATTGCTCATCATTATCGCTTGAGTCTGTAAGGGCCATGCATGGTATTGTACCTTCTGTAGACTTTGATAAATGTATAAAGGAATGGACCTGCCACTGCAGTATCATACAGAGTAATTTCATTGGCCTAAAAGTCCCGTGTTCTGCACATTCATCGCTCCCTCTGCTTCTCTCCACCCACTAGCAACCACTCATCTTACTGCCTTCCTAGTTTTGCTGTGTCCAGAATGTCATATGATTGGAATCATGCAGTATGAAGCCTTTTCAGTGCTTCTTCTTTCACTTAGTCATATGCATCTGAGGTTCCTCTGTCTCACTTCATGGTGTAGTAGCTCATTTCTTTTCAACACTGGATCGTAGCCCATTGTCTGGTTGTAGCAAAGTTCCTGCATTCATCTACAGAAGGATATCGTGGTTCTACCTAAATTTTTAGATCTATGAGCAAAACTGCTATTAACATCCATGACTAGGTTTTTGTGTGGATGAGCTTTCAGTTCCTTCAGGCAAATTTCAAGGATCAAATGGTATGGGTATGTTTCGCTTCCTAAAGAACCAATTAACTATTATCCAGAGTAGCTGGATATTTTGCATTCTTAGTAGGGGTGGATGAGAGTCCCCCTTGTCCTAATTTCTACCTTTGGTGAACTAGTCAAGTCTTTTATATTTTAAATCGGACTGTTTTCTTATTGTTGAATTTAAGAATTATTCATATATTTTGAATAAACATCCCTTATCAGATAGAGCTTTTGCAAATTTTTTCCACCAGTCTGCTGTTCAGGTACCTTTTTATTATATAAGATCTTAGACCCAGGAAATCAAACTAAGTCGATGTTTTACAATTATATGAGCACATCTGGTTGTTTTCTAGCTGTATGCAAACCCACCCTAATGCCCTTGATTCTTTTCAGGTCAATGTGACGGTGGACTACATTAGACCAGCCAGCCCTGCCACTGAGACGGTGCCTGCCTTTTCAGAGCGGACCTGTGCTACTGTCACCATTGGAGGAATGTGAGTATTCTGTCTGGCAGAAACCCAGCTTCAGTCTCAAGTACCTAAAGGTTCCCTGCTCAGTCAAGGCTCTGCTTTCTCTTCCACTTAACCCAGTAGTTTGTAATTATGTGCCTGTGCTGCACTTTATATTTGCAAAGCACTTTATAATCACTCATTAGCTAATCATATACTTTCATCATTGTTGTAATTTAAGATTTATTGGGCTCTGTGTGCTTGGCACTATGAAGTACACATTATTACTATTAATAATGCTATTAAGTATCAAGCTGGCCCTCACTACTGTCCAAAATTAGTTTAAAATGATTCTCTGTATGTTGGTTTAGGAAGTTGTATGGTAGCACCACTCACCTAAAAAGATAAAAAATAAAAGAATAAAAGAGTAAGAAGAGGAGAGTCTAATCGGACATTTTCCTGGTAGAGAGATCTGTAATCCTCTGTCCTGGCTGTACCTTGGTTATATTCCAAGGTCTCTTGGGTAGTCTGGTTGATGAACAGAATCTTTCAAGGGAGGTATCTGACAGGGGAAGGAGGAAGCCTGCTGGGCCACGCTTCCACAATAAATATTAAAACAATCAGTCAGTCCCCAGGAGTGATTCTTACTTAGTATAAAATATACCAGCATGGTAATCATTTCTTACTCTATTTAACAGTCTTAAGTGCTGTTTGTTACCAAGCTGGTATATTTCTTTTCTTTTAAGGGGACCATGGTGGGGGGTGGGGCAGATAAAAAGAATAGGTTTGTGTCTTTCATTTCTTTCTTTCTTTCTTTTTTTTATCAAAACAGATTGTCTTATTGAAAGTATAATGAGGCCTGCCAGGAGAAATACAGTAAATAAGCTGCAGCAATGCATTGGCAGGGATGAGGATCTTGTAGCTATTTTGCTTCTAGAAACTCTTCCATCAACCAGGAGCCTCTTTCCCCTCTTTCTTTAATTCATGTTTGGAAATGGCTCTGTATAGCCAGTTCCCTGTCCTGTACTTGTTAATGTGGTTAATGTTCACACAATTGGAGGCCTCACTGTTGCCAGGAGAAGCTTAATATAGGCATTTGATGTCATTACATTCACACCATCTGATGGCGGGTTTTGGGAGAAGCTGGTTTCTGATAAATCAGATCACATTTTTGAAATGTGAAAAACTAGGCCACGTTTTGGTCATTATCCTAGCTGTGTAACTTACAGTAACGATTTATTACCAATTTATCATCACTTCTTAGGAGCTAAGCGCATATTTCCCTCCTGAAGAGAGCTGGGATGTTAGTATTCCCCTACAGTAACATTTTTAATATAGTGAGGAATCATCGCCATAGATTACTGCTCCTGCTATCTAATTACTGGGGAAAACAGTTTCAGTCTATAAAAATGTACATCTTCATTTTTGGTAGATGGCCTCTACCAGTGTTTATTTAACACTCCATTAGCGTGTGTTATCTCATTTAGTTACCACCTAGGTATATTTTTAAAATAAGTTTCCAGTGCGTAATTTCAGACCTTTATGGAATCTCTTTTGGAGATTGTTAAAATTTTAGAGCAATCTTAGTGAGAGAGCTGATTTACATTTCCAGCGGAGAGTGTTGTAGCCATGCCCTGTGGCATCAAATCTTGAGGTTCAAGTATATTTATTTGTCTTTGAGATTACTCTGTCAGCTCATGCAGGTATCTCTTTTCTATGCTGATTTCGTTTCCTTTGGATACACTAGATATAGGATCACTGGGTCACACAGGTCAGCTTTTAGTTTTTTGGGGAGCCTCCATGCTGTTGTCCATAGTGGATGTACTAGTTTACATTCATACCAGCAGTATATGAGATCCCTTTCTCCCCTTTGTATCACTGGCATATGTTACTTTTTGCTTTTTTGAAAGTGGCCATTCTGACTGGAATGAGATGGTAGCACACTGGGCTGTGGTTTGCATTTCCCTGGTAGCTAGTGTGAGTGAACACTTTGCAATGCAATAGCTGGCCACTTGCGTGTCCCACCCCCACCCTCACCCCCCTACTGGGGAATGAACTTAGGCTTTCACACTGAGCTACAGCCCCAAACTCCCCTTTTTTCCTTTTTAATTTTCAGACAGGAGCTTGCTAAGTTTCACCAGCTGGGCTTGAACTTTCAAGTCTCCTGTGTTAGCCTTTCAGAGGCCTAGGATGACAGGTGTGTACCATCACACACAGCTGTCATAACTTATTTTTAAGAACTATCCACTCAGACCCTTTCTCCCATTTTTAAATTGGATGCTTGGGTTTTGTGGTTGAGTTTTCTAGCTTCTTGTATATTCTGGGTAGTAGAATTTACTGATGCTATTAAAAGCACTCTACCTAGACTACTGTCTCCCTGGAAATAGGGAATTTTGTCTTTAATCTGTATAATAGTGCTACGATTCAGCAAATGATAGGCAATAAGGAATTTATTGAAAGATTTATTAACTGGATTGTTAAGGGCCCTTTGTGAGGCATAACAAGGCTTACTTAAATGTTCATTACTTGGGATGGCTTATACCTAATATTCCCCTTCTTTTATTTGGTTATTAGAAGCTTAGTGGCCGAGATGGGTCATCTTCAGTAAGGTGACATGTTTTTGTGTTCTAACTTGATTCATAGTTTTTCCCTTTGCCTAGATTTCAATTTTTATATGTCTTTTTTTCTGAATTTACTTCTAAAAATCTGAATAGTATTGCATCTGACCTAATGGGTTAGGTATTTAAAAACACCTGCTAGAAAAGAAGACATTTACAGTTATGTGTCAAATACTGGATTTTCATTCAAGCATGAATATATACATATAGTTTCAAATCTCTGAGATTTGGGCAGCGTGAATCACCTCCTGTTTGGTATCCCAGCAAACTACGTAACTTCCTGTTTGGAATGAGGACTCAAAAAGCACTAATTTTAGAACCTTATAATTTTGAGGTTTATATCCCTCTCATCAGTTATAGTTGTCCCACGTTTACTTCACAGCCATTTTAACACCATTCTTGTTTTAAACCTTTCTTAAATGTGCAAGTGTTTCCATCAATACATGTTCTTTGTGTATTCATACTTTAGTATTTAGCACAATATTCAGTAATATAGTACATAATTGGAATAACAGACACCACCAGGGTAAGCTAGATCTGGGGACAAGGCCAAATGGATCAGCAGGGTGGAGTGAGGTGTGTTGGTACTGTCTACAGTCTCTTATTTGGATTGCTTTTGTATGGGTGAGTGGAGGGGGAGCATGGCTAAAATAATCTGTGTGGGATGCATCGCCCCTCTTAGCGGAAGCTTTGTTTATGCTGTAGAAATGGTGTGGAATTCAGAGGAGATCCAGTCTAAAATGATGTCTGCCATAACTTGCAGGCTCACCTACTCACATGTAGGCCTGCCTTCTAGCTGATGGCTTTCCATTTGTTTAGGACACCAGGTAGCTTCTGACAGGACTGCCTCTCAAGTTGATCCTAGGAGAATGAGAAGAGACAGATGAGATAATGTCCTTCACCAGGGGTATTTCAAAGCCCATTTTAGGTGTGTTTCACATACAAATTATGTGATTTGTCTATATCCTCAGGAGGGCTCTGAGGAATCCTTCTGTTTTTCCTCTTGCTGTGTCCAAGGGAGGTGAGTTTCAGGACCCTGGGAGGCCTTGCTGGTATGACACAGGCTTCAGCTTCCATCTCTTACCCTCTGGGGAATCAATGGAAACAAGTTTCATCATTCCTCTAATATATTAAAATTTTTTTCTTGATTAACTTCCCTGTGGAGTGGGCAAGAGTTGTTATCTGCTAATCAAAACAGTTTAAATAAAAAATAAAAAGTCAAACCTTGAGTCATTTCTCATTCTCTGGCTTCAGGGTGGGAATTAGCTGATCCTTTTAGGCCTAGTTTGTGACATGAAGCTGTCAAGATGGCGCTTCCTGTTAATTACTTTTTATTGTATTTAAGACACTTAAATAACTCTTCTTGTGATTTAGTCTTCTATGTAATTAGCTGCAGTGATTAAAATCTCATTCTTTGCTTCTTGCCAAAGCCTTCTTGAAGATTGAGATTTTTCTGGGGTGACCTTTCTCTGTGCTGGACTTTACAATTACTTCATGCTCAAATTTGGCAAACCCATATAATGTTAACTCATTGCTCATGTCTGCATATCACATTTCCAAGGAACAGTGTTATAAGGAAAATTATTCACATTTAGAAAAAGACATCTATAAAACATAATTAGGCTCAAGCTTCACACATGTATATTCTTACCATTCCCACCCTCACCCCTGAAAAACTCTTATACATGCAGAAGACACAGCATCGCAGAAGTATGTCCCCATTGATTCTCATTAAGTGAAGTATTTCATAGTGGTAGGAAAGCACAGACATGGCTCATACGGTCCTAGGAGAATGAGAATAGCACAGAGATGAACTACGGAAGCATGATTACTGAAAAATGCCTGTTTATTTTCTATACAAGATCACATGTTTTTTAGATACGTGATTTATTTTTGTAATAGTGTGGCTATGTGTTTATGACATTTCACTCATGCCTGCCTGCATTGTCCTTCTTTCTTGAACTTTGTAGAACCACTGCCATTAGTCTTGATACCTTATATGAGTCCCTCATTTTGGGGCTTGGGACACTGGATGTGACCCTTTGCACTACTGTTTGTTGTTCAGAAGATTCAACACCATCTTTATGAACTTCTTTGGATTCTTCACAGATAGAGGTTGTCTGTATTATGTTAGCTATATTTATATGAAACAGACTTGTGAACTTGCAAGGCAAAAGGCTTCCTTTGCTTTTATTCTTTTTTCTTTGGTTCTGATTTCCAGAGTACTTTTTTCCCCCAGTTCTTTCAGTAGTAACCAAAGCACTTGCTTAGATCTTGTCTTTACTCCCCCCCCCCAAAAAAAACCCTCTTACTGTTCCTAATTTTAATATCCCCCCCATCACAATGGGAATAAGTATCGTACACCCTCCCACCCCCAGTTGTCTGGCTCAAGTATCATAGCTTTGAAAGTTTCTCTGTCAGCCAAATCACCTACATCACAGAGTTTCCAAATTTTACCACATACTACTAATATTTCACCTTTAGGCTATACCTAGTGTGAATCTGGCTTCAGTTCCCATTTTCTGATCTAATCTTTTAACGCATAGAAACATCCTGGAGGTTCACTTTCCTCACCTCAGGAAGAGTGGTGACAGGATGTCTCAGGCGGGTGATGAGTTCTGGGTGGTAGCTTAATCTCTGCCACTGGCGTATCCCTTATGCTTCCTTGTATTTCATCAGTATGATGTGGTTGGGACTGGTGGGTGCTGATTTGGTTGCATTTTGGCTGCTGCTTTTTGTTTTTCCTACTTGGCTTTGAAGGAAAAAGTAAATACCAGAATGAGGGTTAGATTTTTGTTCCCAACTTAAATTACAAACAGTAATCCCCTTTTCTCCCCATTGAAAAGAATACCTAGATTGTTTTCCTAGATTGCTTGATTCATGTAATTGTGCTACTCCTTTTACACTGAATAGTGAAGTAGGCCCATCATTGTTTATAGGACAGTAAATGGTTAACAGTATTTTGAAAGGATGCAGTTGAATAACTGAGCTTATCTCCTGCCAGCTCAAGTATGGCAATCATCAAAAAGACTACCACAGATCACTGAAGAAGGAACTTGGCTATTGAACACTGTTCAGGGCTGGAGTCAAGAAAACTGTTGAGTTTCAGACCTATCTTCTTTAGTTCAAATATCTTGTGTCTGTTTATGTATGGAACCCTCATGCTTCTGAGTCTCTTATTTCCTTAAAAATCAAGATTAGATTACTTGATGACAGTTACCTCTGTGCAGACGTTTAATGTAGGTCTCCATAAGGGCACCAATGGATCTACAGAGCAGCAAGATCCTTTACTGAGGTGGATGAGAGCTTTTCTTGCCTGTTCTTTTTTATTCTGACACTGTGCACTGACTAGAGTGCCTGGCTGTGGCAGACCTGAGAAGCTGCCCTAGTCAGTTTCCTGAAGAGCACTGTGGAAAGCAAGGAGAGCGTGGAGCTTTTCTTCAGCCTTCCTAAACAGAGGACCTTCAGGAAGTGTTGAGGGGTCTCATATGAAAGAGTACAACCATGGCCAGTTTTAACTCCTCAGGGCTCAAAGTAGCTCAGTGAGGGACTGGGACAAGTTGTTGCTGCTGCTGCTGTTGCTGTCTCCAAAGCACTATTAGATTTTTTAAAGAGGAAAAGAAATGGAAAAAAAAAATTTTTTTTTTCCTTTTCATTCAACAAATACTGAACTCTTTCAGTGCCATTTCCTAGAAATACAGCATTGAACAATGCAAAAAATAGATCTGTCTGTTGGGGGCTTCTCACCAGCAGTTCATTTCAGGTTTCCTGAGCAGAGGAGCCTGGGATCCTCAGATGTCCTCGGGGACATTTCACTCACCTTGTCATTCACAGAACCACCACGTTTAGAGGATTTTTGCTTTAAGAAACACATGACTTTATTTAATCAGGTCAAATGAAAACGGCTCACTTAGATTTTTCCAGGGACAGAGATTTTTACTATTGGGAAATAGGTTAAAATATAAATGAAAACTAATCCATCTTATAACTTTATTTTTAGATGGGTCAGTAACTAAGCTTTTGTCAAGAGACAAAATTGAAACACTCAAAAGACAATTTACTAAAACCTGTCTGTCCTTTTCCTCTGCCCAGCATAGTTCTTGGGTCATTTAGGGTGGGAGAAGCTCTGGAATCCCAAGTAATACTCTTAAGGACCTTCAAGATGGCTTCCTTTCTTCATGGCCTCACCTGGAGGAGGCTTTGATGCTAACTTCTTGACAGTTTCTGCTTTTCACTTCTTTGGGGGTAGCAAGACTTTTTTTCTTCTTTTATTTTTCAGCTTTATACAGTATCTGCTTATTTCCTGAAAGATTAAACTTTTTGGATGTTTGTATTATGATGTCCACTTAGGAACCCGAGTTTTGTTACATTGCTTTAGGTTTACTGACAGTGAACTTTGCAATACTCAGTTAATCTGATTCAACTTTATATGCTCCCTATTATGAAGAATAAAGAAATTAAAACAAACTTTCCCCATTTTCTTTTTAAGGTTTAATTTTCTATTATGAAGATTTATAGCATTTATTATATTTTTCTTTTGTCACTGTAATTGTCTTCTTAGCTTTGTTCATAAATTCAACCCTAAAAATTCAATTTGGCCCCCCACCATAGCAATTATAATAGCTAGATGTGTTAGATATTATAATATAATTATGTTAGACCAAGAAATATGATAGTGATTAAACCTATAGATAAAGAAATCTTATGTCACTAAATCCTCCAAGAAGTGTTAAATTAATTTTCTTCCTTTTCCTTTTTGTACCTCCTCATATACAGCTGCTACTTATTTCAAATCATCCATTTTGTGGTATTTCCTTTTATTTTACTAAAGCATCTTGATTTTTCCGGTGTGAATAGTAAACTTTCTGGATTTATGCATCTGAAAATGTCTTAATTTTGGCTGTATTCTTGTTTCATTATAAAATTCTAGCTTCAAAATTATGTTTTTCTCTCAGTTCTTTTAAGTCATTGTCTTCCATTTTTTTATCAGTGCTTGTAAGAAATTCAGTTTGTATTTCTACAACTATAATACCCCGGCCCCACCCTGATTTTTCATAGCTTTTACAATTTTCTTTTTGACTGTGGTTTTCTGAAATTTTTCTACATTGTTTTAGGTAAGTTTTGTTTTTTGGCTATATACTGAGTGGACCTTTTCATACCTTCTCAAGATGTGTTTTTTTCCTCCCTGCTATTTATTTATTTATTTGTTTGTTTATTTATTTATTTATTTCCCTCATCTCTTGTTTCTATGCTTTGCTCCTGGAAACTCTACTGGTGTTGTATCTTTTGCTTTAGCTTTCTGTAATGTTTTCATAGAAATTTTTAAACCTCCTTTGCATGTTTGCTCTCTTTTAAGGAGATGTCATCAGCTGGGTTTCCAGATTGCTTGCTTGGTCAGCCAGTCATGCATACTGTCTTACTTTTGTCATTCCCACTCCTTGCTTATTATTCATTTATTCATTCATTAGCTATAGCTTTTGTCATTTTGTTTCCAGTGCTAGGGATTGAACCCAGCCTAGCAGCATAATAATTGAAGTGGGCTACAGTATTAGGAAGCTTTCCACTTTGTGCCACAGGGAAAATAACCACTTAAAGGAAAGATTTGTTCTGGCACATGGTTGCAGAAGACTTAGTCCACATTTAGTGGACTGTTGCTTTAGGCCTGTGACACAGCAGAAACATGGTGGGAGGGCCTGGTAATGGAATGTTCCTCACCTTGAGACAGCTCCGGAGCAGAGGGAAAGTGCCCGAATGGAAGGGGCTGTGGTAGAGCCCCAACACTCTGCTCACCTGCCCTACTTCTTACCTAGTTCCTGCCTGGAGAAGTGTTCATCACCTCCCAGTAATGACATCAAATTGTGTCCATAAATTTACTGATGAAGTTAAAGCTCTTATGGATCCAATCACCTTCCACAGCAGATCCAGTTTGAATATTGCTGCACTGGGGATCCAGTCTTCAAGACATGAGCCTTGAGGGCTATTTCATATCCCCAGACCTTGATTATGTTCCTCTGCAGTGATAGAAAGTTGCTTCCTCACAGGTCTCTATTATGAAAGGAAGAAGTAAGTTCTGTCAGAGCAAGCTTCCTAGCAGGCCACCTGAACACCTGGGCCTGGAGCAAGCAACTCACAGACTTCACTAAAACTGTGCAGGTAAAGGGGTCTCTTGTAAAGAACCTGAGTGTATTTCTCAGGGTGAGGCTTGAGAGGGACTGGGTTGGGCAGTAACATACACTGTAGAAGCTGTACTGTCACTCTGCTTCTGCTTTTTTGTTCCGCATCCATCTAGGATTCTTCCAAAGTGACATCACCTGCTGTCTACCCTGTCACACCACTTGTTTGTTTGTTTGTTT